>LOEQ01008514.1:27328-52039 GCA_001685075.1 Bramus lutescens | reverse complement strand
GTGTTGTTATTTCGGGGTATAAGCTAGCCGTGCGGGAGCTGGGCTGGACGAAAAGCAGGGCCCGCTCCCCTCATTACTACACTGCTGCTTTTCAAACAGGATGGCTTATATTTGTAAATACACCTTTGAATGGAAGAAGTTTATCAAAGGACTGTTCGGGAATAGCACCTTAAAACTGATAATCCTACATTTCTGGAATTAGCACTGATTACTTTTGACTTCAAAATGTTGTAGCTTTATGGGAGGTTTCCTTTCTCCTCCTGTCTCTCTAAACATTTTGTCCTTTAGGCAGTTGTGAGTTTAGGGAGAGTCAGCTATCAATCTTGTCTTATGTGTTTGGAGACTGAAGAACTAACTGCTTTAGACACAAACTTCACCTGTCTTTAAAATTCCCAACTTTCCTTTCCCAGAGTGTGGAGTCTTGCCACACATAAGAAAAAGAGCTTGCTGGTCGATTAACTAGTGAAACCCTGGGATCTGCTCAAATCTCCTCTTCATCACTGGGGTTATAGGCACGAGCTGCTGGGCAGGTGGGTACTGGGACTCTGGACTAAATCCTCGAACAGTAAGTATTGCACTCATTGAACCCTTTCTCTAGCTTGTTTTCTGTGAGTTTGTTCTCTTTTTACAAGATATCTAGAAAAAAAGTTCCTCTCAGAGACCTAGTCTGTAGTTTTAGTAATTCCTAATAGGCAAAGCTTCCTTACATTAAAAGCATATTTAATATTTCTTGGGTCTATCATATACTGGGCTAGCCACTCCTGTGGGACATAAATAGTATAATATGCTATTCTCACTCTCGGGAAGCCCACAGCCTCTATAAGGACATGTGGCATTTTCTTTCCGGCCTCCTTCCGTGCACAGCAGCTGGTGATTATCCTGTATGTAATTACCCTTCAGATTTACAGACTTCAGATGACAGCAAGAACAATAATTCACCTTGGTGAAAAATGATTTTTCCCTTGAAATAATTTGAACTTTGAACTGATAGATCATGCTTTTTCTGGAAGAAAGTCAGCTTTGATTTTAGGGCTCTTTTTTTTTCTTTCTGAAATGAAGCTGGTGAGTCTCACAGGGGGTTGTACAGTCATATTTCTCAGCAGAATGCATTCCCTGACATCAGAAAACAAAACACCAAACTAAAGCAAAGCCCAACAACACATTCCACGTGAACCTGGCAATGTCTTTCCTCATTAAACTTAATATAAACTTTCCGTGGGTTAACTGTTAACTCGGTGAATAAATAACCGGTAGTAGGAGGCATAGGCAGACCATCCACTCTGAGCAGTAATGGAAACTAATTAGTCCATGTCTGATGAAGTTGGGAAATAGATACTTCCTGTTTTATAAAGAGAATTCCAGAGAGAAACCCAGGATCCAGGGGGAAAATATGCGAAAACAAATGTATGCATTCATTCATTTAAAACAAACATGAATAATTGAGCAGCTACGGCTTACATCCTAGTAGGGGGAATTAGCAGTGTTTAATTTCAGACACTGACACGATCAAGGAGATTGTTGACAGACAGTTGAGAGGCCAGCATGGAAACGTTGCTCTGTGTGTCAGGAAAGCTTGTCCCTGAGTTGAGCCCTGCACACCCACCTAGGAAAATCCTCATGATGTGCTTGTCACCCACCCCTGATTTAGAGATACCATTTGGTCAGGAATCTACTCATTTTGGGATTACGCCTGTGTGGGCATGTGTATCTCTATAAAAGGTTTGCTGTAATTTAGCTGTATTTGGTCTGTGCTCGGAAATTTGGAAGATAGGAGGTGTGGGATGAATAGCCACAATTTTCTGTACTTCCGGGGATATTTCATATCAAGTTATATTAGTAGTGAAAACTCTTGCATTGATACTAACCTTTTAGCTTAAATTGTCAGGATATCTTGTCAGAGTGCTAAGAGGAATAAACAACTTTCCCTAGAGTTATAGTAAAACCTTAAATTGTCGTTGCTAGCTATAGTTCTTAACTTTCTGTTTTATAGTGAAAAACTCAGGGTTCAACCAGCTTTTCTCTATTGAAATCTTACCCGGCACTGTTACGTTTTACCAAGCATCTATAGTATTGCCTTATCTTAATTCTATGATGCAGGCATATTTCATTACGGTTGTACAGGTGCACAGGCAGCTGCTGAATGTGTTAGATGTTTTAACAAAGTAACCAATATGCGACTGCAGGCTGATTAATTCTTACACATACTGGATGGCAGTGTTTCAATTAAGGCAAGAATGGGGATCACCTGTCCCCTCAATTCCAGCGCTGATTGGTAGGAGAGCACAGGGAGAGAGGAACACACACGGAACTTAAGGGCCGGTACAGGGTCAGACTGCTGCATTTCTCATACACTCGCTTTCTTAATTAAAAACAAAAAAACATAATTTTATGATTCTAAATAGCAGGAGACGTCCATGATAGGCATCTATAAATATTTCAGGAATAGATTTTAATTATAGAAGTTTTCAGAGAAGGTGTCAAAGGTGTACAGATTTTTCAAAGGCAGAACTTTCAAAAAAGCAGAGAAACCTCCGGTGTTAAGAGAAAGGACAGGACTGGGGCTAAGGAGAGGGTTGGATGGTAGGATGGGACTAGGAAGGATCATGTATTTCATCCATAGGGTGATCCTGGACTACTCGGGTCACCCAGGTTGCTATTCTTCAAAGCTGATTACAGGAAATAAGTTGATTACAGATGGCTGTTTCTATCGGGAGAGAGAGTGAAATCGTGACTTCAGAGCCTCATTACCTGCCGCTGACACTTCGGCCACAGCTTCTCCCAGCTTTGCCTTCTCCACCTCAAAGGGGGCAGTATTTTCCAGTGTCCTCTTCAGTACTGCTCTGTTTAAAGAACACGTTCTATCTGGTGTCTTGTTTCACCTCGTAACCTAAACCTTTATAAATGATTTTGTTTCACCCCCGGGTTTCAAAATCTCTACTTGATGGATTCTGCCTTTCCCTTTCTTAAAGCAAGATTTCTCATAATTTTATCCCTCAGGGATGGACCAGCTAGATACTCACCTTCTTGAAACTGTCTCTATTTTAAAATTATTATTCAAAAGGAAATGTGTATGTTTCTTATGAATCTGAAGGTGTCACATGAGGTGCTATACAAAAACCGCCTACTGCTATGTACAGAATGTTTACTTTAGGAAAAGGAGGTAAGGTTGATCCTACTTAAGTTTTGAAGTGCTGTAAAGCACTTGGACATCTTGATGCAATGTGGACTCGCCCTGATACCTTAAGAGTGGACCCTGACATGGTGTATTTCTGTCTTTATGTGTGTGCATGTTTGTGTTTATATAGTGTTTATGTGTGTGCCCCCACGCTGTGTGTGAGTGTGTGTGTGTTTTGTCTGCGTTTTATTTTTCTGGTGTATGTGGGTGCCCCCACCCTATGAGTGTGTGTGTGTGTGTGTGTGTGTGTGTGTTTGCTCATGGAGGTCAATGTGTGACACTGGGGCCATTTTTAGTACTTCTCCACCTTAATTATTTAAGATAGTCTCTCTCTCTCTTGATGAATCTGGAAGACAGAATCTGCTAAACTGACTGCCTAGCAAGCCTCAAGATTACTCTGGTTTATCACTCACATGCATGGGGATGGCTACTGTAAACAAATAGGCCTAAGTTTTTACGTGGTTCAGGTGATGGAACCCGAACTCAGGTACTAATGCCGTGCAACAGACATAAGCTTCTGAATTTCTCTAGAGGTCACATGTTTTACATGCTGATTTGTAGTTATCTTTAAAGCAGCAGCACAGTCTGCCTATTTCCCTCAGCTATACACATTGCTTTATATACTGGATGCATTTCAAATTTGTAAATGTGTTCTATTCTATAAGATTCAATGATGTATGACTACATGAAATAAGGTTAATTCTTTTTTGTTTAATCTTAAAAATAATTTAGCAATGATCTATAGGTAAAAATAGGACAATTGCAGGAAGCTGGGAAAGAAATTTATTCTTGGGGGTTTAATCAACAGAATTTATTTTTCTTGGAAGAAACCTTGGCTTTAAAGAAGCTAGTCTTTCTAAGGGAAGAAACACCTGTTGGCAAGGAGATAGATAATGCTGACAGGGCAGTAATGGAGGTATAGGGTAGTTTTGGTACTTCTAGGGTTTGATGGTGGTGAGTATTCATGGTAATAATTGTCATTCGTGGTGATGGTAACAGAGTTTGTGACTCTGGTTGTGCTTACCGTAGGTGATAGTGTCTGCTCAGTGGTGGTAATAGTGGTGACGGTTCCTGAGCTGTGCTGAGGGCTGCAATGGTACTGGTGACAATGTTGTCAGTTTTCAGCAAACAATACAGGGACAAATATCAATTTCCACTCTTGTCTGGAGCTGTTTACAATCTTTGTGTATGGTGACAAGTTGCTTAATTTCTTAGAGCCTCCGTTTATGTAACTAAAAATGCAACAAAATGATAATTATGTGATTGTACTACAGAGATAAAGCCCTTAAGAAAACACAAAATTCATGTTCCATGTTCAACATATGTTTATTTGGCAAATGCGCTTGATTTGCATTATTAGCTTCTAAGTGTTCAATTGAGTTGAATTCAAACTTAAAAATTTAGTTCATATTTTTCTGTCTTTTTTTTCTTCTGGTTGTATCTTCAATAACTCAGAACATTTAATAACTCAGAACATTCCTGGAGCCAATATGGGTAACTGATGTGATTATTAACCATTGAATGTTAAAGGAATAAAGGCAGTTCAGACATTTTATGCTTAAAATTTCTTTCATACATAATTTCAGCCCTATAGAGACTGACACTTCTAGAATTTAATAATGAATTTTTCCTTCTAGAATTTTCAGTAGTCTGATAACTGGGTAGTTCATATCAGTGTTTGTGAATATGGACTTGTTTATATATGTTTTTATATCTTCCCCCTTGATCCCCATGCAGTACCATTTTCTACCTAATTACCAAGTGAATGTTCAAGAAATTTCAACAGTTAATGCTGGCTAGAGATGAAGTCTCAAACTGTTTATAGGATTCCAAACTTCATGGCCGGGTACCTGGGACTCTTCAAGACTGGGCTATAAATAGCATTGTAGTCGATTATTGTCTGCATCTCATCTCCCCATGCATTTGATCTGGTCAGTCTATGCCATTTGCACAGTAATAATAATAGCACCAATTGATAAAATATCGGTCTACCACCTGTCAGAGACTGCTAAACAAGTCTCATGCATTATGCTATTTGATCTCTGTATCAACCCTGAAAGGAACATTTTATTGGTCTTATTTTGTAGGCAATTATAATAGTTAAGAATTTTGATCAATGTCATGGAATGCATTGCAACTTCAACTCATAGATCTAGAGTTTACTATTTCTAGGGTCTTTGTGCTTCTTCTTCCCTACTTTCTTGCTTATCTACTTCTGTACCTTTGCTCATTGTTGGCTCTCATTCTAAAACACACTTCATACGCCATTGTTTATGTAAAATATCCAAAGTCACTCAAATACACAGTCATATGACTTCAGAAAACTTCCCTTTTCATTTTGTAACTCATTTCCTCAACAGAAAAAAATGGGAAAGAAAATAACTGTTTTTGTATTCTGCAAATTAACTAAGATTAAATATGCTATTTTTACATTTTATTCCATACTTGTGTAAGCACATAAGTGTGCATGCATGCTTATAAACTTCTATCTATAGCTATTGAAGGAATTTAATCAGTTTATGCACAAAGTGTTAAATCAATTTATAGAAGCAGATTTCTTAGACAGAAATATTCTAGTTGAAAAATATTAAACCTGTAATATAAAGGAAATTTGCATCATGTGTCACATAGTTGGGATAAGTAGCTCTGGAATTTGGAATTTAATTAATTAATTATTATTATTATTGTTGTTGTTGTTGTTGTTGTTTTTGAGACATAGTTTCCCTGTGTAGCTTTGAAGCCTATCCTGGAACTTGCTCCGTAGACCAGGCTGGCCTTGAACTCCTCCTGGTTCTGCTTCCTGAGTGCTGAGATTAAAGGCGTGTGCCACCACAGCCCAGCCATTTTTATTTTCTTTATCAGAATATTTCTTTATTTCATTACGTTGGAATATTTCTGCCTTGCAAAACTTAGAAACTTGCCACTGAATTTCTTGCACCTCTTTAGTGGAGAACATCACACTGTCACTATTGTAATATGATTCTTACCACTCAGTTGTCTTACTCATCTTTGCTCCCCACACCACACACAAAGCATTGAACATCTGCTATCACAATGGTGTGCAGTGACAGGTAGAAATTGAACTCCAGGAGCCCCCACGTCAGTCTGCAGTTTCTCCTCAGCTCTGAGGGCCAGGTATGACTGCTCATAGGAGGAGCCTCAAGGTTACAATGGGAGTAGACTGTGCATTCACTTGACCTTGAAAGGCCACTGTAGCTCTGCTCTGTCTTCCTACAATACAGATAAGTGAGAATTGCTAGAGGATATTTTTTGCCATAATAATTTTCTTAATATTTTTAATTCTCATATCCATTTTGTTTATTTATAATAAAGTATTTCAGGAAATTGGGTGATACACATTGCAGGATACTTGGAAAATAAAAGGAAGAAATGAATTTCCTGTAACCTCAACAGTCAGTGATAAGCAACATTAACATTCTGTTTCATTTTACCTACTAGCTTTCCCTTGTAAGAAATATTAACGGTATCTGCTGATCTTTCTCTTTTCTTGAATTACATTTGAATTGAGATTGCAATTCCCTTTAGAATGCAACTCCAGTCATAGTCCAGGATCTAGTAAATAAAAGCGCTTTATATAAAATGGTGTGAAATGACCTCCTCGGAAACCAGGAGCTCTGTCTAACCAGGTATTTGGTAGGAAACTCAAAGAGGTCTGGGATACAAGGTTTCCATGCGTTGGTAACTCTTCAGATTTTCTCAGGCTGCAGTCTCTTTTTCCAGCTGGAACCAGAGCTGCATGAATAACAACCACCTGTGTACAGATAGCTTCTGCCAGTACAGCTAAAGAGAATCATTCTCCAGAGGAGCAGACATGAACATTTAGAGCAAGACACAGAGTTTTGGTATTTGCATGAGTCTGCTTGTAAACATTAATTTTGACCATGTTTAGGAAATTACAAATGATTTCATTTCTGTAACTATTTCAAGGCTTTCCTGTGAGCAGTTGTAGATTTCCTTAAATTTTGTATACATTTCTTAACTTACATAAATAATGGTTGATTTTTCCAAAATGTTCTTTATAAAAAGAGTGAGAATGCAGACTCTAGTGAGAAAGTAGGGAATCAATTAGGACCAGGATGCTGAAGCTGGCTGGTTGGAACTATCTTGCCTTATTGCCTACTCTGCGAGACCTAAAGGGCTAGCAAAGATTCAAGTGTGGTTAATAATATTAGGGCTTAATTTGTTTTCAAGAATAATACGGAGATAGGTCCTCAAGAGAAAACATTGCTGATAGGGTCCACCTATACACAGTCCCCTGCTTCCCGCTTACTTCTCCATTGTTAGGGTCACAGGTTCATGTGGGTGAAAAGATAGTCCTGGTACCAAAAGCCACGTTTCAAGCTGAAGGCTATAGATCTTAGAAGAAAAAGCACTAACAGGTATATGGATATGGTAACTTTCTTTTAAAGAAGGTTCCAGAAGCTAGCTAGTGTCTCTCTTACTAAAAACATGTTAGATGGAGCTGGGTACATGGCTCAGAGATTAGGAGTACTGGCCACTCTTGCAGAGGACCCATATTTGATTCTTAGGATTCACGCAGTGGGTAACTACAGTTTTAGGAGATATGAGACCTTTTCCTTGCCTTGTTTGTCAGTAGATACACACACACACACACAGGCACATATATAACAAAACAATAAAAAATGTCTGGACTATAGTCATACGGTTATATTCGCTTGCAAAAGAATAGCACACACACAACACACACACACATACCCACATATACACACATACAGGCACATATATAACAAAATAATAAAAAATGCCTAGACTATAGTCATATGGTTACATTTGTTTGCAAAAGAATAGGAAAAATCTTATCTTTATCTGAGTTATTATGCATATAAATTATAACCTTGTAAAATAAAAATACAATGGATACTAAGGACAATTTTGATCTTTTCCAGAGAGATTTTTAAAAACCATTGCAAATAATATTCATATTTTTATCCTGTATGTATCTGTGTTTTGAGTAGCTGTTTAGTGGAACTGAATTGTGCAGTATCAGATGCCTGGTGTAGACGTCGGCAGACTGCAACCTCTGGGCCAGATCCTGCTGCCCCCAGTTTAGTAAATAAGGTTATGTGGGAATGTGGTCACGCTCTCTCATTTATGTGTTGTTTGTGGCTGTTCCACTATCATAGAAGCAGAGTAAGGCAGCTGCAGCTGTGAATTCAAACATCCGACTCACTTTGCAGAGAGAACGTTCATGGAGTCCTGCTCTGGACGCTGCAGTTTCGCAAATTGGGATTATTCAGTTTTTCTTTAAAGCATGCCGAATCACTAGTAATTACACTGAGAAGCATCTATAATAAGACATTCTAGGATTTTGTATATTACTCGTTAGGTGGAAGATGATAAAAAAGCCAATATGTAAGACTAAAAATAGAAATGGAGTTGATTTTTGAAAAAATATTAGGACCTGTCAAACTAAGGTCATGCGTTTATGGAAGCCATGTGTTTTCTCTGTTTCTTTGGAAAGTTCAAACAAATATTCTGTAATTTTTAAGGATTTAAAACAAGAGCACATGGCTTCTCTGAAAAATAATTGCAAAAAGCTGGAACCAAGAACCAAAATGACACTGGGGCGACGAGCAGTCTCAGTTGGTACAGTACTCACCATGAGAGGATGAAGACAAGTTCGATCCCCAGAACTCATGTAAAAAACTTGGGGTTTTGCCCTTCACATTTTATAATTCCAGTGCTTGGGAGGCTGAGATGGGCCAATTCCTGTGGCTTTCTGACCAGCCTAATCTAGTGAGTTCCGGTCTAATGAGTGACCCTGTTTCAAATAACATTATAGACAATACCCGAAGAATGACACCCACAGTTGTCCTGTGGCCTCCACGTACATACAAATACATGACTGAAAAGCACACACACACATACATATATGTACACACATAGAAGAGAAGAAAGTAAGATTGCATGGGCCAGAGCAAAGTGCAACAGTGCCTTCTGGGTATTAAAGGATTGATGCACAAAGCACTCACAGAAGTTATGACTGCCTACACAGAATATAGCTGTTCCATCTTCCATCAAGGATGAATGAGAGGTTTTGGAGTCCCGATCCCTTGCTGTGGAGGGGAGGAAATGCAGGTTTTCCTTTCTTTAAGGGTGTGGCACCTGGTTTGCTCCAGTTGATGGCTCGACATCTATAAATATGCAGGCAGCACAAATCAGACTCAGAGAGTCATAAAAAAAAGAAGAAAAAAGGACCAAAAGTTAGGAGGGGTAAAAGGACATGGCTAGATCTGGGAGAAGTTAAAAGGAAGAATCGGGGTTGATGGGATCAAACTACCCTGCATGCATGCATGGAATTCTCAAAATAAAAATATTAAAATAAAACCAAAGGCAAAAGAGATCCAAGTCAATTCTAATTGGAATGCTAGAAGGAGGCTCTTTGTGGAGTTGTTGCTGAACAGGTTGCTCCTGTTGGAGTGTGACATCACTGGGGATGACCCTTCAGGATCACATCGGCAGCTAAAGCGACTGCACGACTGTACTACGTGACTGCCTCGGGTTTTATTTTAGTATTTTTATTTTGATAATTCCGTGCATGCATGCAAGGTAGTTTGATCCCATCAACCCCGATTCTTCCTTTTAACTCCCCGGAGATCCGGCCATGTCCTCCCACCCCTCCTAACTCCAAAGACAGCTCCTGGGTCCAGAAGCAGAGAGGACATGTGAACTCAGAAGAGCTCTGTAGTTTCTGCTGTTATTTTTGGCATCAATTTCAGATCATTTGCTCATACTGGAGTGAATTATTTAGGAAGACCAAAGCCGTGTGATAGACTTTTTTAATATTTAAACTTTTTCAAAAGGGTGCTTGTAATCTATAAACAACTTGATATATAAAGGGAAAATAACTCTCTAAATTATTTGAGATTTACCACTTTGATGACAGTAAGTAAAGTCTCATTGTTTCTTTAGAGCAGCTTACTTATCTTAGAAAACTAAAGTGACTGTATATTTATGAGAGAAGGAATTTCAAAACCTCTATTGCTGTAAAAATTATATCATTGTCTTTTAACATATATATGCATGAAAGCTGTTTGTATGTCAAAATTTGATTATTTGGCCCATTACAAGTCTAATTAAATGGAAAAGGGTTACATTTTAATTAAAATTTATAGTGACTCTTAAGGACTATAGTGTGCTTAATATGTGATATAAAAATCTCACAGTATTATCAGTAGCTCCCAGGTTTGAGTACTTACACGTTCCAAGTCATTATCTTGAGAATAAAATGAAAATAGTCTATATTTTTCCAAACTCTGAAAATCAAGCACCTATTGTGTAAAACGCAGGTATTATGTACTAAAGATGGGAAAACATGCATAAAACAGACTCTTAAATAACACACATACTAGTAGGGGTAGGAAGAAAAGTAAAGTTTATCAAGAGACAAGATCCCTAATAGATGTGCAAGACATGGGAGGTGGCAGACAGACAGTAAAGAGTGCACCCCCATACACAGTCCCCAACAAGTCAAAAGCCCCATGGATATCTTGTTTGAAAAAATAGAATTTCTTCGTGTTGTTAGAGTATAAGAGCATTGAAATAAATGAGAAGAGGGGAAAATCTAAAGGCTGTCTATAGTGGATTATCGTCAGGGACTTCTAAGGAGGGAAAGGGTAATTTTGCCAACTCTGGGTTTTAGTCATTTGCAGTTGAAAGGGAGTGAGACTGGCACAATGAAATCCAGCTAAAGGACACCCAGTGGGTGGGGCACAAATGTTTGTGGCAGTGGTTAATCGTGGTTGTTGGCAAAGACCATGAAAAGGAAGAGGTGAATTTTTGTTTTCCTTACTTTACATAAATAAATCTATTTGGTAGTGAGGGATGGCAAAGAGTGAGGAGCAAGAAAAGAGATGAAAGAAGAGGAGAGAGAGAGAGAGAGAGAGAGAGAGAGAGAGAGAGAATAAAGAGGAAGAATACTGTTATCAGGGTGACAACTGACCATGGCACTTCCATGTCAGAGTGCATACCAGTCTGTGAGGTGGGAACTGGGCAGGGAATAAAAGTTATGCTTCATATTTAATTGATATCTACTTGACACCCACATGAGGATAATGGAATTTAGGCCAAACATGTGGCCTGAAGATAGACATTTGTGATTAACTCTTCAAAAATACTTGTATGTGTAATTGGGTGGGTCTTATCTGGGTATATGTATATCTGTATGTGTTCAAGGCTGCCAGAAGAGGGTGTCAGGTCCCTTGGAACTGGAGTTTTAGGCAATTCTAAGCAGTTTTGTGTTGATGCTGAAAACAGAATGAAAGTTCTCTGGAAGGTTCCCTAAACTATTGAGGAAGCTCCAGCCCCGAGGGACTCTTTCCAGATAGGTAATGATAGAGACTATAGGTTTAGAGAAATTGCTAACACTTACTAATACAGACTAAAATGAACATGAGTGGCAATCTGACTAGAAAGATGTTCCAATATGGATTTGTTCCTTTTGGAGGCCAGGAGAGTTTCTGTGTGAGGCTTCTTTCTCCTCTCTCCATTCTCTGACAGTAACTGAAACTGCCTACATCTTACCACTGATTCCATTTTCATTTTCTCATTAACAGGACATTTTCTAAAGGATACATGGCATCCCACATGCAAAGTATACCAGGGATGCTGAAACCAATTATAGAATTATTTTGGAAAGTGTTTCTAACAAGCATATATGCTTTTTCACAATTTACTCCCTTTATTATCAATATTGCATATATCATATTATCATTAGAGTTATTCTCAAGAATATTACTTTTGGAAGTAGCACATTTCCTTAACAATATATTTTAAAGAAAATTATACACACTTCAGTGTAAGTGGCAAATTAAAATGGCTTCCTATATTTCTGTTACATTTGAGCACTTACATTTTTTATGGAGCATCACTTGTCTTTTTTGACATGAAATATTGGAAATGTGGAGAAATTCATGATAGTTTTTATCTGTTGTTACTTAATACTGGTCCATTCTTCCTAGTTAAACTTTTAAATAAGTATATTTGATATTCATAGACCAAATTTAATGATAAGCTTCACCTACAACTTTAAAGTTATTTGAGGTAGTTGCATCATTGTTCACTTCAACTCCAACTTAAATATTGAATGTTAAGAAATATCCCCAGCTAATGATTATTCAATGTAACATCCCCACTTTGGGCATGTTAAAAATTTGATACACAAGCTGGGAAAACTCCAAAGTAAAGAATAGTGGGTGCCAGGTGGTGGTGGCACACGCCTTTAATCCCAACACTTAAGAGACAGAGGCTGGCAGATCTCTGTGAGTCTAAGGACAACCTAGTTTACAGAGCTATTTCCAGGGCAGGCTCCAAAGCAACACAGAACCTTGTCTCAAACAATACAAAACAAAACAAACAAAAAAGAAGAATAACACACAAGACAAGTATTAATGTAGTCATAGAGAAGTCAGAGGTAGGCAAGGTGATCTTGCTGTTGTGATGACCTACTAGGCTATTAGGAACGTTGTCTCCCCTTTTGTTACTAACTCTGATGTCATTAGAGTTCTTAGAGGTGATCTCCACTTTCCAATAATCTCACACATACCTTCTTGTTTATTTCATCTTACAGGAACTCAACCATTTTGTAAGAAAATTGTACAATATGGTCTTTTAGCTAGAACCATTCACTTAAATACAACTGTGTTCTATTACTGACAGTAACTAGAGAGGGTGGACGGGGTGGGGGGTGGGCCAGTCAGTACACCACTCCACTGCTGTTTTAATATCAAATACTTAACAATATGTTAAGTCCTTTGCAAGCCATTGATGGGGATTTTTATAGCTTCCTACTTCTGGACTTAAATCTACTAAGCAACTAGACCCCAGTTTACTAATGGCAGAAATATAATGTAGCATAAGTTAATTTAATTCAAAAGAAAAGCAGTGATGAACTTAGTATGACAAAACTCCTCCCCTTGTTGGGAAGTTACTGCCCTGACATTTGGAAGAAGAATGCCTCTGACCGCAAGCATTACTCACTAGGAGACCCTTTGGAGCTTTTTGCTCTTACTGACTCACCTGAGCACACGCCTCGCCCCTTCTCACAGACATTTGTCCCTGTATTTCTCATGAAGGAGAACTTGTCCCGCTTCATCCGACTTCTGCCACAGCTTGTGCTCTCATCCTTTCAATTTTCACCATCATTTCTTCTGGTCCCCTTAAATATGAAGTTTTTATCTTTATTTCTTATATACATATTCATCTGAATGTAAGTTTAGAATTACTGATCCCTTAGAAACTCCACAATACCTTGTGAGAGAAGACCTACCCAAAACTATTTTCATCAAGAGGTGTAGAGTCTAGTGCGGGAGAGAAAGGGGCTCTTTCTGGGGCTGAGGAGCAGCCCTGCTCCCTGCACCTTAATAATCATGACAACATGGATAGGAACTCTCTTTATGGCGTTTTGTTCATGGTCCCAGGAGTGCAGAGCACGCTTTCATTTTGTTGAGGTGAAAGGATGCTCAGATTGCTAGTGGAACTCCCTCAGGCTACTGGTGAACATTACATAAAAGGGATTACACAGTGGCAAACAGCAGATGTCGCTGATATTCCTGTGCAAAACCAAGGACTCTGAGCATCGCTGTCTTTGTGTACGTGTACCAGAGCAGTTGAAGTGGATGGGAAAGCCATCTGTTTAGGGAGGTAGGTAAAAGCAAGGACCGTACAATAACATCCCTTGCAATCATGATAGGGCACAGCTTATAGTCTCCACGACGCTGAATACTATTGTTTAGACATGAGACCACTGGGGCCCAGTGCTTTGAATGGGAATAATAGTACTTCAGATGGAAATAATAGAACTTCAAGGTTACACAAAGAATGTCTTCTACACCCCTAGACTTGGGACGAAGAGAGTTCTGGAAATTTTTTGTGGGGAGGAGAGGGGGGAAGGGAAACATAAAAAATAAATGATGCTAGGCTAATAACTCAGAAAATACAAATAAAATAGCAACATTCTCCGATTTTTCTCCTTTGAAATAATTGCAGCTTAAGCATTTCTATGGGTGAAATCTCTCAATCCTTCATAAGAATTTAGCAGTGGTTTTTAATAGTAATTTAACATTTCCAGTGATCTATCTTGTGAGTACTGAGGCAGTGAAAAGGGAACATTCCCATATAATCAGGACTGAACACTAAAGTTCTTTAAGCCTCAGTTACCTTATACGTAAAATAGAGTTAGTAGTAATGATTTTAAGTTTGCTAACAGTAATATTTTGAATACCTGCCTCCTCAGATATTCAAAATGAAAACTAAATAATATCATACAATGAATTTGGCATAGACCAACAATCATTGCATGTTTTTGCTATGTAATACTCATTATATTAAACTGGCTACAATTTACTTTCTAAAGTAATTTTCACAAAACACAATAGACTTCTTTAATCTGTCATGGGAATGATAACTATGTTTTTTAATCTTCATATTCCAAGTGATTAAATTATTTCACAGTTTATTAGCTGTTATCCAATTCTAAATTTCATACTCTGGCAAAACTTCCTTCTTCAATAAAGGAAGAAGGCTTCAGACCTACAAAACTGGAACAAGGGATGATAAGTGGCTATTCCAATGTGCCTTACTTTGAACACAAAGAATTTCTCCTGCTATTAAAGCCCAATTTTCTTGGAATAATGTTGCATTTCTTCACATTTTATAGGGCCTTAGCTTGACTTGCAAGCTAATGTATTGGCATTTTATCCATTTCTTTACTAGATCTGCCAATTAATTTAAAGAAACATTTCTAATATTTTATATAATATTTGTATATTACTGACAATAAAATGAGAATACACTTAGAATGAACTATCATCTTAATAATGTTTTAGCCTCTCTGGAAGCTATAAAGGTGTGTTGTTGTTTTGGTGGTGGTGTGTATCTGTATGTCTGTGTCTGTCTCTCTCTGCATGACACATGCATGTGATAACCCCTCCATACCTGTGGTTGCTTTACTAGGTACTCACTCAAAACTTGAATTAAAACTATTTGCAAAGAATTGCATTTTATGAACATGTACAGACATTTTTCTTGCTATTTTCCTAAGTAGTATAGTATAACAATAATTTATAGATAATTTTTGTTGTGTTAAGTATTATAGGTAACAAAATAACTTCAAGGGCAATGAGGATAATGTATATGTTGTATAAAATTCTGTGCATCTTATACAAGGAAGTTGAACATCCTCAAATTTTGATATTTGCAGTGAGTCCTGAAACTTGCACAAACCAAGAGATAAATTAAACACCTACTCCCACATGTTTGTGTATAGCACACACACACACACACACACACACACACAAAGAAGCAAAAACACATTTGTAGTAAAAGTGATGCCTTCTTTCTTTTTCCAACTATTTAGATCTAGAACTCCATGCAAAGCTCTGGTAGTTAGGATGAACTTCCTGGAATAGCTCCTTTTCTTTATTTGGTATCCATGTGGTATTAGGTATTAAATTTAAGGTTTCCGACATGCCAGGTGCAAGTGCCCTACTGCTGAGCTTCTGCTCCAGTCTTTCTTCTGTTACTTCTGTGGAGTGAAAACTTACCTTTGTGATCAGTGGACTTGCTCTTAGGGGAAGATGTTAGCAACATCTGCAGTTTGTACCTGAACCATTAAGGGAGCTTTATTTTCAGCACTTTTAGAAGATCCACTCTACTTTGTGAATTTGTGATTAATGATACTGGCAGCTATCCTCTATATTCTTTGTCTATTATTGGGTTACAAATGATCAGAGAGCATAGATACTTCAAACAGAAGTGTTTATTTTGTCATACAGCTTCTTCCTGGAATGGCAAGTTCTTTCCTGGATAGTTGTGGTTCTGTGCTTTTCATATGGCTATTCTGTTTTTGTTTGTTTGTTGGTATTTTTTCCAAAACCCTAACAGGGTTTTGCTGTAGCTTTGGGGCCTGTATGGGAACTAGCTCTTGTAGGCTGGTCTTGAACTCATGGAGATCTGCCTGTCTCTGCCTCCTGAGTGCTGGGATTAAAGGTGGGTGCCACCACCACCCAGCCCAGCTCATAAGGTTATTCTTAAATTAGTGCCACAGTCCCTGGGAACTTTGGCTGGATGGAGGGCTGAACTTTATGACAATCAGTTGTTGTTTGCTGGCTGGAAGCTTTAGTCAATCAAATAACTGCTCTGTAGCAGCCTGAGAGTCCTGATGATGTCAGCTGGAGTGTGTAACCCAAGAGGAGATGCCAACGCTTAACACAAGATGCCTCTCCCACGGAGACAATCCTTCACTCTTGCTGTGTAACACTGCTCAGATATGAGTCGGTATATCCAGCTCACTCTCAAGATAGGGAAGTAGAACTTTACCATGTAAAAGAAATGCCATCAAAAATTTTGTGGACATATTTTGATCATGATACTTTGGCATTATTTTAATAACCTCCCTAGAAACTTCAGCAAGTCAAGAATTTGCCATATTGTCTCTTTTCTACCTCACCAGTACTTCTCCCTGTCAAATTATAAGCACCTGTGAGTGATATACACTGAAATCGGTGGTACTACAGACCAATTAATGCAGTTAACCCCTTTAATTATCAAGAAAGTTCATTTTTCCACAGAACAGGGTAGATTAGCTTTCTTAGGAATAGGCTTATAAATGCACTATTCTTTCCTTATGATAGAATTATAGTTCATGTGTTCTTCCTTTCGAATTTTTTTCTTCTCTACCCATAAGAACTTTACCAAGGTGACTGTGTTGTGTCTTATGTGTCTTTGGCTAAGAGTCACTGAATTATTGTAGATTCTTCACTGTCACAAAAAGATTACTTTCATCACAATGGGGCACAATTTTACATTAATGGCACCAAAGAGCCATGGTCCTAACCATCTGTGCCCTCTTTCTTTCTTTCCATACTGACACTGGGATTGTCTTCATTACTTCATCCCATTGAGCATCAGAATATGTGATGTAGGCTGTGGTGTAATGAACACGTGGATGGGGCTGAGCTTAGTGCCTCTGCTGACTACTTCAACCAGCAACATCTACATAAGTGAAGTCATTTGGGACAGGATAGTCCCTGGTCAACCTGACAGTTGACCACACACTCATGGAGAGCCAAATGTGACTACATGTGACCACATGGAACAGAAAAGTTAGCTCCGATTCTTCAAAGATGCTTGGAGTTTTTGCAGTGTATTCTAAGTTTTGTCGTTTCAGATGTCAGCATAAGCATAAAAGAAGAGTACTTGAATGTCCATGTAAGTGATGTAGCTTATCTCTAAATATCCCTAGAATCAATCAATATCACCACATCAAAAAGCAGCAACTTGCTCTCTAAATAAATGTTGCTTGTCTTGTGCAAATAATTTACAAGCAAAGGAGGTTTTTTAGTCAGCGAAATGAGGTCCAGACTGAAAATAATAGCTAACAAGCAGTAATAATATTGGAGAAATAATATAGAAAAGAATAACATAGAAAAAAATTAAAGAAGGAAAGAAAGAGAGAGAGGAGGGGAAAGGCAGAGACAAAGAGAGATGGTTTTAACTTTCTGGGGTTGTCACTCAATCACACAGATTTTAATAGGCAGTTGAGAAAAATTTCTAGTTGTGCTGTTATGATGGTGAATTTTAATTAGGTAAATAAATCTTGAATTTAGCTTTAGTAAGATACATATTTAGACATGTCTCTGAAGATGTTTCCAGGGAGTGTTAAACGAAGAAGGGTGGTGGCACCATCTCGGGGGCTAGGAACCCAGACTGAATAACCATATGTAAAGCAGCTTTACACACTCACTGTCATACACTCTCCAGGGAGATGGACTGCACCTTTCCAATCTGTGAACACAATGGAAGCCTTCTTCAGTTTCTTTCTGCCATATCTTTAGTCACAGCAAGGAGAAAATCTGTCCTCTAGTTTTCCTTACAAAGCTTTGGAATCCTAAAGAGTCTGTCATATGTCTGATGCCAATATCTGGGCTCCAAAAATTTCCTTAGGGACAAACCAGAGTCAGTACCCTGCGCAAGGCTCCTTCTGTGTCCCTGCTATTCACCTCTCTTAATCCTGCTCCTGGGTTTTGAATGAACATCTCAAATTTAGAATATAATAGATGCTGAATAAATATTTGTGGATTACATGAAAAACTATTTAGTAGAATACATTAGTCTTTTGCTACTAAAACCTTTCCTAACATAAAGATGAACTTTCTCAGGGATACTTAAAAAAATAAGAAAAAACAGTGAAATAAGTTATCAACGTTCATGTCCCAGTTGTTCCAGTTTTGTCATGCATGCTTTGTCTGCTTCTCTCCCTACCCACTTGAGAATTACTGACTCTAAACAGCACCAGCCTTTGATCCCTGCTAATAATTTAACTTCTGGAAGCTTTTCTGGCTCCACGTAAGATTCAGAGCACTTGGTTGAAGGCTTAAGAATAAGTTCTGTATAATTTTCTAAACACATGGCAACTATATGTGGCTAGATTTCTTTTCTTGAAGGAGATGCTTGTTTATTCAACAGATATATTTTAAAGATGTTTTAATTTTTACTTATGTGAGTTTCTGTATGGGTATGCACAACATGGAGATAATGCAGAGGCCCCAAGACCATACTGGATTGCTCTGAAGCTGCTAGTGTGGGTCCTGGCATCAGAACTCAGATCCTCTGCAGGAGCAGCAAGCTGTCTTAACCTCTGTGCCATCTCTCCAGCTCCCGTTTGAGAAATTTTGAAGTGGTCTTCTAAACTTCAGCTGGAAGAATCACTTGGATACCCAAATCTTTCCAATGTCAAAAGCTGTACTTAATTTTAACGTTTTAAAATAAAAAACTCCCTCCTGATCAGATTATGTGAATACAGTAACTTTACTGTAAATGTCTGTTTCTAGGTGTGTACCTGCTTGCTAAATTTATGACACAACACTTGATGCATGTTTAGAGTGAATATCATAATAGTATCAGTCAAAATACAGTCTGTCACTGTGCTCTTCAGCCCCCGAGCCTCAACCTCAAACAGTCTTCATGCAGGCCATGTAGAAGGAAGGATCTGCTCAGAGTCTTTGGCCACCACCCTCTCAGGTCAAACGGCAGCATGGGAACACTTCGGTCCATGAAGCGGATACCTCTTCATGACAGCTTGAATTATACAGAATAAAATGATGAGTAAAAGTCCGTGTCCAAGTCAAAGCAAATGGGTTTTCATAAAGTTTATCTTAAAAACATTTTATAGTAATTAAGGAAAGATTTGATAGGTGTTTAATCCTAATTTCATCTCAGACATTTAAAGATTAATAGTATAGATTTATATGTTGGGAACAAAGTCACACATGACTTGGAGTGCCTCTGTGAGAAATGATGCTGAATCCTTTAGGACTGAAATAATTAAGCTTTTTCAGCTTCCAGCTTACTCTCAGGTTTGCTTTCAAGAATATTGAACTTCAGCACTATCACAACTGTTAATGCTATTTTTAACTAAATTTGCTTTTTTATTTTAAAACACAACAAAACAAAAAGCAAGCCAGTGCTACTACAAGCTTTCATAATATATCCCAGTAGTATAGACATTCGAAGTCAAGTTTGTGCTAAACTATTGTTTACCCTAATTACTTATACACAAAAGTCTGTCTAGTATTATTATAACTTAAAGTGGCTTTCATTATAATACATGATAAAAGTGGAGTAAGAAATGATATAAATATATTAATTGTCAAATAAGTAGGTAAAATGTGATGTAAGTAGATTTAACCAAATTGGTGTTAACCAAATTAAGATGAAATATAAAATTTTAAATGTGACTTAAGTAATATTTCTATCTTAGTCTGCACAAAGACAAAAAGAGCAAATAATAGGTCATTATCTTTTACTTGGGAATAAAGGCATATTCATTTTACATATATGTGTAAAATTTATGTGTATATACACACGCACACATGCCTTTTATACATCTTCTTTATATGTCAAAAAGAAAATAGGACTGCAGTAAAATGATTCTGCTATTTGTATTTGTGTTTTGTTGAATAGAATTTTTCAGGGTGTATCAAAATGTGCTTTTTAAGAGTAAGTGGACATGTTCTATATT
This sequence comes from Bramus lutescens, assembly GCA_001685075.1. Taxonomy (NCBI): domain Eukaryota; kingdom Metazoa; phylum Chordata; class Mammalia; order Rodentia; family Cricetidae; genus Bramus; species Bramus lutescens. Next base: position 31,802 of record LOEQ01008514.1, on the reverse strand, counting down.
AAGGACAGTGCAGCTTATGTTATTGGTTTTTCTTTCTTTGTATTTCGGTCTTTATTCTTCCCACATTAAATCCATCAGAAGAAAAAAGATTATTCTTTATTTAATATGGGTGCATTAAAACTTTGGGGATTCTAAATTTTCTCTTCAATATGCATGAACACTTCCAAAGACTGAATAAGGTAATGTGGCCTTAAAAAGTGATCATTCTATTTCCCCTTTTATTAGAATATAATCTGGAGACAGATAATGCATAATACTGGGTAATGGATCGCACCAACTAAGGCATGCCAATAAATCCTTGCACTGACCTTACACATAATGCTTTTCTAAGAAAAAATGTTTGAAGTGAAGAAAAATCTCTTCCTCATTGTGTTTTGTTACATTTTCTTTAGTAAGAGAGGGATAATGTAGTCTGCTGTGTGTTTTTTTTCTCCTGCTAGCTTTCAGGGGAAAGAATTTCATTTAAAAGAATATGTACATATGTATATCACTACAAAACAAAGAAGATTATTTGGGAATTGACGGTAAAAGAAGATAGCAAAACATATATAGAAAAACACACAAATCAAAATCAAAATCAAATGAAATAAATGCCAATCATTTAGTTGGTAATAAAACATTTCTTCATAATTTTAGTGTAAAGATACTATGTCCTGACCGGATTACCCATCTTTGGACCTTTTGTGACTCTTGTTCCTTCAGCAATCACACTGACACCCATCCTAGCTGATACTGATACTGATATCATTAGGTGAGTGATATTGTCACAATGTCAAGCTCACACTGGCATCTTACAACATTAAAGATGTCCCTGTGTTCTCCCTCAAGGCCCTATTCCAGGCAAAGACACAATTACTCCTTCAACCTGCATTTAATTCCTAGCTACACCTCAGGAAGTGTAAGGGGAGCTGTGTGGCATGTTGGTCTTCTGGCACCAACCATTGCGTGTGGCTTACAGACAAGTGGTTGCACATGTGTTTGTGTCTGACACAGCTGCCGGTTTTACCCGGCTTGGTAGGTTTTGTCCTAGAAGAAACAGAGTATTTCTTTTTATGAAAGAACTTAGTATTTTTAGAGAAGAGTTATTTTTCTTGGCTTCTCCTCTTACTTGAACCTGTTATCCGAATTTTGAGTTTCTTTGCACAGAGTTTCCTAAATTGAAGAATAGAACCTACAGATGGGTTCTGATACTAGCTTCTTAAAAGACAAGCAATTAAAATTAAAATTAAAATTGTATCAAGTTAAGATAACTCAATGAGCAGAGTAAAGAATATCAGCTTTTATCTTATAATTTAAAAAACTTAAGTATTGTATAGAATTCTTTTTTGGTGTGGGTACATAAAGGAAAGCTTAGGGCATTTTCATTTCTGAAACAACTTCTAAATATATCTCTTTTCTCCAGGGATACTGTGCCTTTTCTATTTTAAAATAAAAACAGATTTTCAGAGCTACTAAACTACTAAACTGTGAAGGGACATTAATGTACCCCTTCCATCATGGTGGCTCCTTTGCATAGTTAGTGATGGCTCCAAATGATCTATTTCTGGCAATTAAATACACATCAGTTTTTTATGAAATTCACCTCTATGTAAATCCTGCTATCTGATGGAGGAGTAATTATTGATGTGGAACATGAATTCATTGATACATGCATTGCATCCAAAACAAAATCTTTTAATGCACACTTAAAGAAAAAGAAGAAACTCCTTTTTTCTCATTGTAATTATTTAGCATTTTCTATGTTCTCAGAATCAGGTATCAGTATCCTAATTGTGTCTTAATTGTTTTCTTAATAAGAGAAGAAAAGGAAGTTGGTGATTATTCCCAGATTATTTTAACTTTGGTAAAATATTTGTTTGTTTTCTTTTTTTGAAACGGAATCTTCCTTTATAGACTAGGCTGGCCTTAAACTGGCAACATGCCTTATCCTCTGGAGAATTAGTATTACAAGTGCATGCATCACCATAGCTGGCTAAATACCATGTGCCTTCCCCATTATTTCCAAGTTCTGGTGATGCCCAATATGGTTTGTTAGTAGGCACAGATTCCAGTGTATTACCTGTGGCTATCATTTTTATCAATCACAATTATCTACCCATTATAACAGGTGGAGCCCAAGTTGTGTTAATATATATTTTATGTATCACCCTTTCACTCTAACTATAAAGAATTTAGAAAAGAACTCAACCCACGAAAGGATTAATTGCAATAGTTTCACGATGGCTATGGAATAAACTTTAGCAATGTAAATTAGAAATTTAGAAAATTTAGAAAAAAACTAATTGTGTTTCTACACTTCAACTATCAGGATGGCTGACAGGAAACAAAAAGAAATGACAGGTTTGTCAGCAAACAACACATAAATTGATGACCTATGAAGCAAATTAGATTAGAATATTTTCATAAACTGCAATTAATAATATTGACAGATGAGGTGACAATATGAGGAATAATTGAGGAAGGAATATTTTTTTCTCAGTAATGAACATTGATTAGAAAAATTCTGTAAACTTTGAGGAGAGTCATGAAATAGTCACTTAAACTGACCCACTCTTGTCTGGTGTCATTGTTGGGTTCTTTAGACTCAGTTCTGCTTTTATTATCAGAATATCAGTCTTAAATTTCCAGGTCTTGGCTCATATTTCCACTCTTACAGTAGAGAAACTTGCTATAGTTTTCTATATTTGGGTGGTAATTTTGTGAGAATATAGATGAAGACATCTTTCTATGCACATAACAACCCAATGCTAATACAATGTTGTGGTTTGACACCACTTCTAATTGTAGTTTCTTATATATAATGCATCACACTTAGTTTTCTTAATCAAAAGCCAAGACTTTGAAATTTGGTAACTGAGAAACTTAGAATATCTCTGAGAACATACAAACTTGTAGGACAATGCTTCAGAAGATTGATAATTTTCGCTTTGATATTTCAAATTTTAAAGGGGGTTGGGACAGAATATAATTAATTTTAATTAAGGGAGACACTAATTTTAGCCACTTCCATTTCATAAAACGTGCAATGAATAGATAATGATCATGGAGCTCTCTCTCTCCTTTCTTTCAATTTGTTGGAAACATCTCATCTTTCCCATTGTTAGTGATGGGAAATAATGGAATCTTTGGAAGCTAAAACAACACATTTTTATGCATGCAACATGATGAGAAGAATAGAGAAACCCATTGTACAGGTACATCTGCTGATAGAAGAGTTGTAAATAATGGAGACTGATTTTGGTTTTGGTTTTTAGTACTGTCTAGGCTTTTTCAAGTTCAACGAATAGAGACTGTTTCCATGTTAACTCTGCCTCAATAGATATCAATGATGTGCCTCTGTTGTGGGAAATAGATATATTTGTGGACAGGTAAGAAGAATTCTAGGCCTTATTTCTTTTAAAGTTATGTGCAGGCAGAGAGGAAAAAAATGTGTGTGTTTGTGTGTTGTGGTTATCATATGAGAAATGCAAAAGTGATAGGTAAATGATAATCTATTGGTATTAGATGAAGCAACCTAAGATTCATCAGTAAAGGAACAGAAGTATAGGAAAAACTTCAGTTTATTTTTTTCCCATCAGGTCCTATGAACCAAAAGTTCTTATGTTACTACCTTTTCTCTTTTTGGAATATCTCCAGTGGACTTTCATGTACTGTGAGTATATTACAAATTATTGATTTCCCAGTTCAGGGATATGGAGTTCATTCTCTCATTCTCAAAAGGTGTAGTTGTGACCAGCTGTTAATCATCAGTGTCCAGATATTCCTTACCTTATTACACCTAGACTTTGTGACTCAATTCTAGGTAAAAGGATAATGGTGGTTTGTGTATAAAGTAAAAGATATCATGGGTTACTTCCTACTCTTCTTGGATAACCTGCTCCAGAGAAAGCTAGCTGTGACACTCTGTGCATGTATATTATTTGGCAAGAAACCTGGATTTCATGCCAATAACAATTTATTGCATGTCCATAGACGACTAATCCACAAAAACATTGACTACAAGCGTGGGAAAGGTTCTAATCTAGATTCACATATCTATACTGTATTTGGACTTCAGGCATTTCTTTATTTTCAAGCACTAATATGTGGGAGTAGCTTGTTGCATTATAATAGACAAGTGATTGACCTTGTCTTAGAGGCCACAATGCTGTGAGAACCCTCTTGTTAGCGTGAAGGTATATTAAAGTCAGTTGCAATAGAGAGAGAGACATCTGGCTCAAACCTAGGTAAGAGTAGGTTCACTGAATTCATGGGTAAACCTATGGTCATTTATTTGATACTCAGGTGTTATAAAGATAGCTAGATTTAGGAGATTGAACCCTCAAAATGATTTCTCTATCTTTGTTTTTTAAACAAGTCCTTAAAAGTTTCATATTTTATTTTATAGTGCTCAAATCCTTTATTTATTTTTTTCTTCATGATCTTTTTTATTATTATTAAAAATTTCCACCTCCTCCCCTCCTCCCATTTTCCT
>LOEQ01008513.1:28209-39856 GCA_001685075.1 Bramus lutescens | reverse complement strand
TAACAGACATCTATAGAACATTCCACCCAAATAGGAAAGAATATATCTTCTTCTCAGCATCTCATGGAACCGTTTCGAAAATTGATCACAAACTCGGTAACTGCATGTACTGGCTTTTTGGGACCCTAGTCTATTTGGATGCAAAGCTTCCTAGGACTGGATGGGGGGGGAGCTTGGACTTCCCACAGGGCAGGGTTTCCTGCCCTCTCTTAAGGAGGGAGGGGAAGGGAGGAGTGTGAGTAGGGGAGAGGGAGGGGAATGGGAGGAGGGGAGGAAGTGTAAGTTTTTGAATGGAAAAATTTTTAAAAATATTACACAGTATTTTCTAGCACAATAAGCTTATTTATTATTAAAAGTTCCAATCAAACATAACAATCATAGGTTTTTGGAAGTAATATACTAATAATTTTTTACAATTCTTCACACTTCCTTCTTCAAAGACTATAAGAAAAAGTTCTCCAATTATTAAATTCTTTACACTTTTTCCATCATTATTCCTTCCAAAATTGTTCCACTAGATGGTTTTGTAATATATAATCACCTATAACTTCACATAGGTGATTATATATTACAAACTATTATAACTATTTATATATAGGTGATTATAATAATAAATATATAAACATACGGACATGCTCTTCTTTTTAAAAAAAATTCCTGACCAGATATCTGAATAGTTTACTGAAATTGTAGTAATACAAATCTGTTACTCAAGTCACTAGACAAAAACTATAATTTTATAAATTTTTACTATCTTAAGAAAATTTCTTACCTGTGCTGCCCAGATATTATTAAGATCCTGTAAAGTAAGAGCCTTTTCTCTAATCACAAAATGCAGAATCTTCTCTAGCTTTTCCACATACTGTAGCTGATGGAGACTATCTTGTAAGATTATAGATATGATATTATTTTGTTGTATCCACTCCTAAATTTAAAATAGCATAAATATTTGTTTAACTGTAGAAATTAAAAAATTTCCAAAAACAAAAATAAAATTTTCACTTAGACAGATGACATGAGTGAAATCAATCTTTAATGCCGTTATTAAATATTAAAAGAAGTAATTTTATAGAATTAAATTCTGCATGTAAAATGTACCCACTAAAATAACACAATTGCTGCTTTAATGAGTAATTACTAATTGCATGTAATTTAATTCTGACATGGAGAGAAATTTCCCATCTATGTGCAGCAGTATCACATATTTAAGTTATAATGTAGTTATAATGTTTAATTATAATCTATAATGACTTATATTTCCATTATGTTTTAGAATATTCTTTTGTAAAATTTATTGAAATACCTCAAAAATGTCACATTAATTTATAACTAAAAATACTTTCTCTTTTGCACTGTTGCAAGATGATAATTTAATTTATGGATATAAACATAAAATCTAAACTTAAATAAATCCTTAGTCAAAGTCTTCCTCTTAGGTATATACTATTTTCACAACAGTTAAGAAAAAAAAACCCTCAAAGTTCTGACAATCTGGTAGTTAAGACTCTTGTAAGACAATGATTATTCTTCACAAATATGTATAAACAGTACTCATATAAAATATATAATTAAAGTTTTTACATCTGCTATTCACTTCAAATTAAAATGATTGAAGTGATACCACAGAATACTCATTCACTAGATTCCAGAAGCTTTCTTTTTAATTTAAACAAGTAAATCACCCATATTCAGACACACATTTACAAAAGATACAATAAATTACTTAACACTTTTTACCAATCCATTGTTTATCAATTTAAAAAGTTCAGCAGTTTTAATTTTAAGATTTTACTTATTTGTGTATACTGTGTCTTTTTATCATATGTTAGTGAACCATGTGTGTATTATGTGTGTAGGGTTCCCTGGTTGTCTAGAGGAGGGTGTGTGATTCCCTCAAACTAGAATTAGAGATATTTGTGGCAACTAGGAACCAAACTGGAGTCCTCTGGAAGCCCAGCAAATGTGCTCTAAGCCATTAAGTCATCTCCCCAGGCCTTATTATTTTTTGGTTTGTGGTAGAAGTCATAAATACTTGGAGTTTGCTGCCAAGTTTGGTTATTAGATCCCAGATTGACAAGCAGAGAACTGAGTCTCATAAACTGTCCTCAGGAATTCCAGCCCTATACACAATAAACAAATAAATAAATAGACAAGTATGTTTCTATTATTTAAAAAAATGGAGCTTACTGTCATTTGTTTAGCAGTTAGCCATTCTTCCTCAGAATGTTGATGTGCAGATGATATACTTGACAGAATCTTGTTAATTTCATTCAGTGCATTCATCTTTCCATTAAAAGAAATCTGCAGCAATCTATAAAAATTGTCATCAATAATGATTTTTTCATAATTCAATGAATAGCAAAGGCTAGTGCCATATGCATAACACAAAAGCAACTCTAAAGACTGAAGTGGGAATATCACAAAAATGAAAGCCAGAGTTACACAGTGAATTCATAACCAGCTTAGACTGTTACAACCCCCAAACAAACAAACAAACCCAAGCTAAACCAAAATCCAAACAAACCATTTTTTTCAGATGGTAAAATGGCTGCCTATCATACAAGATCCTAAATTCAATATGCAATCACCAAATAAGCAACAACAAAAAGCACAGTAACAATAATTATAGGTATAAAAGTATCTCACCTGAGTATCATTTTTAACCTAAGAATTTCTAAATTTCTAATAGTTTCTTCTTGTCCTGGAATTTTTGAGGCTAAATTCTTTAGAGATTGAATAATCATTGAGATGGCATCACTTTTCACTTCAGCCTTTGCTTCTCTTTTCAATTCTTCATTAGTTATATTTTCTAATATTTGTGGAACTACCTCAATAACTGGGATGAAGTACTTTCTTAATGTGTGTTGAGTGAGAAACTCACAACACTGTTCAAAAGGCCTGAAAACAGGGGACACAAAACTTTAATATTCAATGTTTTTCTTCAAAAAGTCTAGTTTTCAAATTAGTTTCAATACTTACAAGCAAATCATGCTAAATTCAGAAAAAAACATTTAAAAATTAAAACTCAATAATTTCCAAGTAAATAAGAGCAACTTGTATATCATGCTGAAAAATCTTAAAATATAACTTACGTTATTAGAGCTGAAATTGTTTGAACTGTTAATGCTGATCCAGTAATGAAACGATCATGCAAAATCTGGAAACCATTTAATGTGCCAAATTTGTTAATAAGATCCACTAACCAACCCTGTAAGTGAATGATAAGCATTAAATTACTTCTTTAAGAAATTACTATCTAAAATATATGTTTAAACCAGACAATATACAATTATATATTATAAGCCAAACTCTGTTATAAAATCACACATAAATGATTTACTTGTTTAGGAAGACCTAAGAATTACTGGGTTTTGTTTGTTTGTTTGTTTGTTTCTCAGAAAGAGTTAACTTTTTAAATTGCATATATATTATGAACAAAAAATTGGGCTTTGATCAACTAAATTTTCTACATTTAAGAAGTAAGTTTTAGCTGGTCAGTGGTGGCATATACCTTTAACCTCAACACTCGGGAAGAAGAGGCAGAAGATCTTTGTGAGTTTGAGACCAATCTGGTCTACAAGAGCTAATTCCAGGCTCCAAAGTTACAGAAAAACCATCTCAAAAAAAAAAAAAAGGGAATTTTAAAACTAAAAAATTGGAAAAAATATACATGTTTATTTAAAGAGGCCTTTTGTTCTAAAAATTAATTTTAAGAGAAAATAGAAATAGTAATGGGGAGAGAATAATGAACCTGAAGGGGAAATATCTTCTGCATTTATGTAGAAAAGGGGCTACAAAAAAGGTTCGGTCTGCAAAATCCTTGCCAGGCCAGATACCATTTGAGTCCCCAAGCACTGACATAAAAACGTAAGTGTGGCTGCAAGTGACTACACATCCAGCAGCAATGATGCAGACGGGAGGGTCCCCAGGACTTGATGGTCACCTTGTCATGCCTATCAGTGACCTCCATGTTCATGGAAAGGTCATAAGTCAAAAATTAAAATGATATGCAATTGAGAAAGATACCTAACACTGACTGGAGTCGTGCTGGACACATGCTCCACCTGATTCCAGTTAGATATCACCCTCTCATATACACACACACCAAAACAAAACAAAAAGTATAACATTAAACAATGCTACAGAAAAGTCACATTCTTGAAAAATAAATCAGTATAAGCTGATGCTAATTTTAAGAGATGAGAAACTGAATAAAGACTAAAACTACTAGATTTATGGTTGTTTTGTTATCTGAAAGAAAAATGAATTCAGAAAGAAAAATGAATTCAGTTTGTAAACTATGTACAAGTTAAAACTTAATAAAAACTTTGAAAATTGGTTAAATATACAATAAAGTAAACACACTGCCAAAAAAACCCAGCTAAATCAAGAGGAGAAATAATTTTGTAGTAACCTACCTGGAGGCTACCTGAGGTACTAACTTTTATGTTAAATGGCTTAAGACAGAAGAGTAAAGATAAGTCAAGAGAAGGATGGTATGAAAACATACTGGAACTACAGAACAGACAGACTACTATGACAAATTACTTAATAAAGAATATAAAAGTGAGGTATCCAAGCAATCTGAGGTAGGATTTAAAAATTACAAAATTTTAAAGCAGCTATGCACACAGAAAAGAATATATATGGTGGGTCATCTCTTCAGGCTTCTAGTCCATGTCCACACATTAAAAGTATTCCTTTCCTTGCCTAAATTCATAAATACTATAAAATGTGAAATTTCAACAAATGTTAAGATTGTGGAAAGAAAACCAGACAGACCTGTTTGAAAAGTATTACTATCAGGTACTTTTAAGAGCTACAAGAAATATTGACAAAAATCTGAAGGTAACTAGAAAAGTATAAGCAAATTAAGCATACCAGTAAAGACAAAAAAATTAACAATCCAATCATTATAGACTAAAAATATAAGAATACATTCAACAGAAAGTCTGAACAAGGCAGATTTAACTACTAGAAATTTAATATGCAAAATTTTAATTCATAAATTCAGATAAGAAAAAGCTGTAATGATTCCAATGGATTTATGAATCACCACCCATGGAGAAAAATGTAAAATATAAACTTCAAAAAAGGGGAAGACAGAGTTTATTTGAATACTATGCAAAGATCTTCCCAATTTTGAGGACAGAAATATAAAAATTTAAGAAGTCATAAAAATCCAAGGAAAACACAAGCAAGAATTCATATGCATTATTGTGAAATCATGACCAAGAAACAGAAACTAGATTTGGTGGTTGGAATAAGATGATCCCCACAGACACATATATCTAAATATTTGGTTCCATTGGTGAACTCTTTATGAAAGGTTGTTAGTGTGGCCTTGCTGAAGAAGGTGTGACCTTGTTGAAGGTGTGTCAGTGGCTTTAATGTTTCAAGACATCAGGCAAAGTATCTCACTCTGTGTACAACTTACAGATCAGATGTGAGCTTTTAGCTGCTGATTCAGTCTGCCTGCTCCCACACTTCCCACCACAATGGTCATAGACTAGACCTCTGAAACTATAAGAAAGCCTCCAATTAAATGCTTTCTTTCATAAGCTGCCATGGTCATGGTGTCATTTTACAGCAATAAAAAGTAACTTAAGATACTAGAAAAGAACCTTAAGAAAGAAGTATATCCATATAAACGCAGAATCATCATTAGGAAACCTGACAATCAGGATTAATTACCTATTTTAAAGTTTGGAGAAAGAAGAATGAAACGAAACAAAATGAAAGGTAAATTTAAAATAAACCTGTATGGTACTTTTTCAAGATATAATATCCCCACATTTTATTCTGGGCCTCTATATTATACCCTAAACATCCAAAACCTATACCAACACAGTAAAAATATTATAGCAGACAAAATATGTACCAAAATGCAGAGCTACAAATGTAAGAAACAAATATTCACACATTGAATTGAGAACTGTTCAGAACATTAAATATCATACTTTAATGATGGGTAACAGTCATACAAAAGTTCAGGAGAATCTACAAAACAAGCACACATTTTCCCCCAAATTAGCAGAAGTTGCTTCCCCAAGAGCAGATGAAACATTTATCAGCCTACCCTACATCACAAAATAATATTCAAGACTAATATAACAGAATGGTTTTCAGAACATGATGCAATGAAACAAGAAATCAAAAGAAAAAAGCATAATTATAAATAAGATAGAAATTAAATTACACATTAGAAACTATCTTCCAAAGAGCAAAAAACAAATGAAATTAAGATAATTAAAACAAGTAAAAATCAAACATAGGATATAAAAAAGTTAATGTAAGGGGAAGTCTAGAACTATGAGAAAAAAGGTTTCAAACTAGCAACTCAGCCACATCTTTTTCTTTTCTTCTAAAGTGCTAATGTTTTAGCTCAACTTTGGGCATGCTAGAAAGGCACTGTAGAAATAAACTACATCTCAGGTCCACACTACGAACCAAAAGTAAAAACTAAACACAAAGCTGGAAGAAAAATGGAACACATTTGAATGTATAAAATGGAAATAAATGTAGAGAAGAATATGAAAAGCATCAAGAAAAAAGGATAAAGCCAAATCTGATTATAGGCATTACAAGTTCTACAGAAATAAAACAATTGTAGTACTTTAGTGCAATGAATTAGATAAACTGGATAAAAGGAGAAACTTCTGGAATTATACAAACTAATCTTTCACTAGGGAAAATCATTGAATTAGTAATTAAGAACTCAATAGCTGTGTGTGTGTTGACAAAAGCCTGTAATCCCACTGCAGATTAAGTGGAAACAAGACAATGAAAGATTCAGGGACATAACTATTGACAGTGTAACAGTATAGGCTGGAAGAAAATCCAACAAAATGGTCAAGGACCAAAGTGTATTCTTCCTGAAGGCAATCATATTTCAATATTTATCTACTAACCAATATGATGTATCACATTAACAGAATAAAAAACCCAGAAAAACAAAATAATCTGTTAATGAAAAAACCAGCAACAAGCAAAATCCAACCACCTAAACACCCAAAAAACAGAAGAAACTCTTTCAACATAACAACGATCATACTAAAAAAAGAATCAAAGTTAACGTAATACTCAATGTAGAAACATAAAATGTTTTTAGGATTAGGAATGCCAAGTTTTACGTTTCATGGCCAAGATAATATTAATGTCTAAGTTTCAGAAATTATACAAGAACAGATATACAGTTAAAAAAACAAGGCACAAAATTTGCCACTTTTTAAAAGCTATACTTTATCACTTTATGTTCCCTCTTAGATTTTATTTCTGTGTATGTGTAACTGTTCACATGCTAAAAATGTATTATTCTTTGTAAGCTTTTGTAAAAAAATGTTGGTTATTCTACATAGTTAAATTATATTTGAGACACCATAAACCCATTAAAAGTGACACTAAGACAAAAAATCTATAAATCTATTAAGTAGTATTTTTAGTTCTTTAGATGAGAAATTACTTTCTTGCTTTATGAACATGTTATAACATTTACTAGCATAAAGCACAACTTTCATTTCAAGTTAAGAATAAGATAGTTAAGTATTACTTGATTCAATATTCACATTTTGATGAACACTAAGATTTACTTTTAGGGAATCAAATTCTAATAACTGCCTAATGGTGAATATTACATAAGTGAAAATGGAAATTTAAATGTGAATTTCAGCATCTATTAAAAAGTATTTTTGTTGTTTTAAGAAGACATACACACACACACGCTTGTACATGCAGACTTAAAGCACAAAGAAGACAACATACAGTCAATATTTGTCCTATAGTAGTTAAATTGTCTAACATCAGAGGAAACACAAAATTAGTAAATACAAAGAATCATTTTCCCCTGAGACTAAATATAAATTAATTTCTAGCAAGCATACTTATCATTTAGTCAGTATGCTATATGTTTTCTTCAGGTTTTAGTTATAATGTTACCAGGAATTCCATGATTATGAACCAACAATACACATTAAATAAAAAACTACATAAAGCAAGGTTACATATTTAGATTGGCTATTGTTATTTTAAGCAGTTCATTTTATTTAAATGGAAGTTTTTAGCAGTATTTATATATAACAAATGCTAAAAGTAGTTAATATTGAATTTTTAAAACAAACCAACGCACTTTTGGTAAACGTAGGTCTGGAGAACAGGCAAAGAGTTCATCTTCAGGTAACTGAACACTTGAGGACGCTGATTCACAAGGACGTGCACCATTACAGATATGAAATTGGCAATGAGGATTTAAGGCCATGGCTAGAAGGTCTAGAAACAGACGGCAGTCCTGAGACAACTTCGTCACACAAAGCTCCACTAGGCGATGGGTATTGCCAAGAATACACCTCTGTTAAACAAATAATAGTTAGGGAGACAATATGATTTACAGACAATATTATTTACAATAAGAACAGACTACAATTTCACATACAGAAAATTTCATTCCTGTTAATCATCTTTTCATTCATTTCTGAAGTAATTATGTGAACTTTCTTATACAGCACTACTGTGAACAAATTAACATTTTTGTTATAGTAATAGTCAATTCAATGTACAATTTTATATTTCAGAACCACCTGTAATCTTAGCACTCAGAAAACAGAAACAGGAAGATTTTAGGCCAGTCCAAGCTATATATTGAGCCCAAGGATATAAAAATTCTATGTCATAAGAGAATATTAAAATAAAATCTAAAAAAGATTTCTAATGATGTATCAGAAATAGATTGCTTATAACTAACTACACTGTGTGCACAAAATAAATGCAACAGTATTTTCTCACCCTGGTATGTTGTATTCTAGAGGCAAAAATCAAAAGTCTAAACATTCATTATTCACTACAAACATAATTCTTAATTTATAACTCAAACATTACTTCCAAACTTTGCATTAACTGACAATTAAAAAGCAAATTCTGAAGTTTACAGCACATATTCATAAAGACACATATATATGCAGGCCCTGGCCATTTCTGAAAACATTTAAGTTATATTCTGCCCATAAAAAAGTATGTATGTTTCACAACTTACGATTACTTGCAGTTCATAAATGACTGCCTTGTCATTCAGTAACTCGTTAAAAAGACTTCTATATTGTCATTATAAGAAAACTGAAATCTTATGATGGATCAATAGTAGTCTAAGTTATTTCTGTTCTAAGCTATAATCCATCTGAGAATACAAAATTATGTTTGTCTTTTTCAGTGTCAAAATTTAAGTTTGAACTTCCAAAATATTTCAGTATTGATTTGTGGCTTATATTTCAAAAAGAAAATTAACCTTTTATCTTCCAGGGTCAAAGTAAGTATAAGTTTCTTTGTTTGCTTCTACATGAAAACAGTTATGTAATTTTATCATTACCAGTTAGTGTTTCAGCTATACGGAGACATTATTCCCCAATTTAGAAATATATTTTTAAAAATAAACACAACAGTGGATAACCTAGCATCAATACTATCACACATCTGATAAACTATATTGTTACAAAATACTTGAATTCCTAGAGGCAGATTTTACTTAAAACTGTACTTAAAACCCCAAGGAAGATTGATCTAAAAATATCCTCCTTCCAAATTACATCATACCTATTAATAAAGTGAATACATTATTATTATTATCAATAATATTTTTCAAACACAGACTCACAGAAATCATTATATAAAACCAAAACTCCCTTATAAAAAACTCACATGAATTTCAAATTTCCATCCACTCACTGCCACATCCATAAGGATTCTGGTAAAAGATACAGTTAAAACATCTCGAAAAAAACGCTGACAAGCTTCACTCTTATCATCCAGGCCTATGAAAAAGTAAAATAAAATAAAACAGATAAAAAACATTCCTATAGCCAAGTATGTGACTACATATAACATACTGTTAGAAACTGGTATGTTTTCTAATCCACAAAGAATATTATATAGTGTTTACGAGAAATAGCATTAATATAAAAACTAAGGATAGAATTCAGAAAAACTACATGAAAAAACTTATCAAGGAATTGCAACAACTGAAAATGTCTCAGAACATCACGTAGCTAAACATTTTCTCATGTCAGTTAAACCCAAAAAACTACTTAAAAAGAAAGTCATCTCTGCTTCACATGATGCCCCAAAATAAGGGAAAGCCCTTATAAACTGAAAGTGAATCATTATCAAACATCATTTAGAATTCTGGATCAGCTTACACTGTACTGTAAAATGCCCTGTATATATGTGACATCTTCTGAATTAAGAAGATCTGTCTACAGTTGCTAAAGAGATACCTCACCACTTAAGAGAACGAATGTACAGTTTTTGGAAAAACTCATGTTTATGTCCCAACACTTCCACCAGTGATTCACAAAACACTAGTAACTCTAGCTCCAGGGTATCTTATACCTTCTGGCCTTCATGGACTCCTGAAGTCATAGGCATATTCCCCCATATAGACAGATATACATGTATACATCTGATTGAAAAAAAACTGACAAAGGACCAAAGATATATAAATATGCCATCTCATTTCAAGGACTTGAAAAATGATCATTACATTAAGTTGGTTTATCGTTTGCCTTCGAAGACTTAAAAAGTAAAGAATATTATACAAATTCCTAATCGGTAAGAATACACAATACTTGACATGATGAAAAAGAAAAAAAATGGTCCATTCTAGGATCTAGGACATAATTCAGTTAGTAATGTCTTTAACTTATATGTCTAAGACCTAAGTTTGATTCCTAAATTTGGACAAAAATAACATGTAATCTCAGTGCTTGAAGAGGATAATAAGATTCCTGGGGCTCCCTAAACTATGTGACAAGTTCTAAGACTGACATTCCCAAACAGTCTTCTCTGGCCTCTCTATGTACAATCATACACACATGCTCACCTATACATACAGACACAGATAAAATTTATTCTAACCTACAGCTATACTGCAAAAGTAAAAACCTAGACTTTATTATTTCTTTTCCTGTGGTTGCTTCAAAACTAAAGACCCCATATTTCAAAATATCCATGTTCCTTTTGAAAAATAAAAAGACCTCTTTTTCTTCATTAAAAAAGAAAACATGTAACAAAATTTATTAGAAAATATACATGTAGTAATAATGGAAAAACAATTTTCAAAAAAATTAGGGGTTTTCATTATCACATAATTACATTTACAGGCATTCTAGTTAATGAAATGGCATGTTTGAGTAACTTTTGCTGAAATAATTTATAAATAACTGTCTCAATGCCTTAAATCTAAATTTCACCAAAAATACAAGTATATAGTTATTAAAAAGCAAAACTTTTACATTGTAAGTAATCCTTAATGTGTATTATAATTTAAAATGAATGTGAATTAAACTTTAAAAGTTCCCTTCTTAGAAACATGTAAGTACACATAAAATTCTGCTTCAAATTTTTCAAGTTCAGATTGTTTTTTATTTGCCATGTTAAATATTTTTCATGTTTAAAATTCATTTTTTAAAATCCATTCCATATTCATTTCCTCTGGCTATTTTCCTTCTGGCATTTTTTAAAATAGGCCTTAACCTTTATGTATCAACTTTAAGACTAATCTAATGTAATGTGAAAATGACTACAGAGCAGCAGTTCAAAAAAAAAAACTTTTATTTATTTATTTATTATGTATACAATATTCTGTCTGTGTGTATGCTTGCAG
>LOEQ01008512.1:20408-52047 GCA_001685075.1 Bramus lutescens | reverse complement strand
TTATTATTATTAAAAATTTCCACCTCCTGCCTCCCTCCCAATTCCCTCCCCCTCCCTCCATCCTCCCTCCCCAGTGAACGTGTTCCTTTAAAGTATAATCAGCCACAAAGACGGCCACAAAGCATAGGCCACAAGTGAACTCCCAAGAATTGCTAGTTTTCCTTTGTAAGGAAAACAAAACTTCCTATTTAGTGAACAATCCATAGTCTTGGACTTAACAAGGTAAAGATTAGCCCTAAAAGGCAAATTAGTTCTTCTTAGTCATTCTTGAGCTAATTTCTCTTAATAATAATTTTAAATGCTTTTATCCCCAATTTGGCATTACAGAATCAATGCTTCATAGACTTTTCATTTCCACTGAAGGATTTTTAGTAGGAACGGCCAGCAATGGTAACTCCTATTTCTTCTCTAGGACCACGGCAGCTTCAAGACACACATGTAGCAAGATGGACACTCACTGTGACTATAGAGGGCTGATTTTTTTTTTCAACTCCTTTATCTGAAGATCCAAAAGCTCTACAAGAAAAACATTCGTATACTCTTTCTACAGAAAAGGAAAAAAGCGGTGCTGAGTGGCCTAAAATATCAAACAGTGGGCATAAATCACTCATACCTCATCCCCTGTCTGCTGATGTAAAGCCCGTCGCCATGGCAACAGGCCTCAAAAATAGCAACCTATGAGAACCCTAGGTTTCCTGGAGCACATGGAAGTTTTAGTTTGGTACTGAGCCAAGTCTTGAAAAAAACAAATCTTTGACTAATACCTACATGCTATTTTTATCACTATTAAGATGTAATGTTTGAAATATAGAGTGAGGGGGGCTCATTTTTTCCCACTTAACAATGACAATCAAAGATAATGTAAGCTAACTCAGGGAGTGGGAGACACAAAAGGCTCCCTAACCACCCTCCAGAGTTTTATCTCTGCTCTGCCAAATATGCGTGGATAGTAACAAAATAATAGCGATAATCCATCCTTGTTTGAAGATTAGTATTGGATGGGCCAAAGCCTTTTAAATAAAATTTTCTTACAAGAATGAAATCCCCAGATTTCTCTAATTCTCAGAAGTTTATCTTAGATAGGAAGAAAAGTTGAGTAATGCTTAGTCTATAAATTTGATGTCTCTTGTGTCTTATTAGAAAACTTCTATAATACTCTGGGAAGTTCAAGAATCCAGTTTTAGGGCAACAAGGCATACTAGAGTGAGGAGAAGATCTGTGGCCAGGACTTGGAGAGTGTGATGGGATCCGAACCCATGAGGAACTGTGTTCTCTTCGTCCATTATTCCCATCCTCATTACGAAGCTCCAGCTTACCACACACTTGTTTCCTCAGTGAAGCCCTCCAGGTTTACAACATACAATCTGTCTTCATTATTCATGGATTCAGTGTGTGTTAAAAATTTATCAGTAACACCACTACCATCACTGTGGCCACCCACTACCACAGTCACCAAATCAATATTCACCATATTTTTGAGGAATACACAGAATAGTATGTTCTCAGCTGAGTAGGACACCCACTCCTAATGCAAAAAAGTATCATTTCAAGATCTATTAGAATGTCATGTGCTTTGCTACCTTTTATTTTTGTTAATCATTTTGCTGTTTAAAGCGACCCAAACATATTGTTGACCTGCTATTGAGACATACGCACAACTACTCTGGATGGACTTTACAAAGATAATAGAATTTATCAGTATCACTCAGATGCTAAGTACAGTGCTATTGGTCATGAGTTGAATATTAACAAATCAAAATTTTTATGCGATGAGGTTTAAATAGACACACAAGGGACTTGGGAGATGGCTCAGTGAAAACAGGATTTCAGTTCCCAGAACGCACATAAATGTCAGGCAGAAGTGGCAGCCAGAATATAATTAAGGTCAGCCCTTGGGAGGCAAAGACAGAGGATCTTGGGAGCAAATTGGCTAGCTAGACTTACCAAATTGGTGAGGTCTCATTTCAGCTAGAGATTCTGCCTTAATATATACATCAAAAGCCAAACAAGGAAGACACTGGACTTCAGCTTCTAGTCTCCATGTGCAACTACAGACATTTGGATATGCAGTGACTTACATGAGTACTCAGACACATTGAAAAACATGTGCACTCACATGTGAATGTGCTTATGCACATTACATAACAAAAATATAAATAGAAGTATGCTCAACAAGATTGTGTGTAAATTGCTGAGGAAGATGTTTTACCTAAAGGGTCAAAGGAACCTGGGTGCTTCGCTGTGACCTTCCAAGCTATGATGTGTAGGGGTTTTGTTTTGTTTTGCTTTGCTTTGCTTTGCTTTTGGTTTTTTGTTTTTACTTTATAGCAGTTCAAATTTCTTTTTTTAAAGGTGAAATTGATAAGGAGAAAGAGGAAGGGGCTTGATATAATGCTTAGACAGGGTCTTCTTCAGCTTCTAACATTGGGGGAGAAGGAACACAAAGGGGGTGGGGAGAATGGTTTCTAATAAGGACAAGGAAATCACTTCTAAAAGACCATGAGTTTCAGAAAAATCTGGAATTTCAAGATTTTTAGGTCCATTGAGAGGGACATCCCTATTTCAAGTTCAAGTCTCAGGGTCCCATTCCTCCTCAGGCAAAATCCTGAGTCTAGGGAAGCAGACTCCCAATGCTCACAAATCTCTCTGGAACTTTTCTGTCTACACTGCTATAGTTGAGTCTCAATATGCTGTTGAGACGTTCCTTCTGGCTTCCACACTTTACTTGTAGTGCATAATTTGGTCCCCTGAGCTATCTTTCTCTAATGCATCGATATCTGTGGAGGCCCAAAAATGTGAGCCTAATTCTGTCCTGACAGATGGTCAGGATGTGCAAACGTACTTCTGCTCCTTCTTTTGTGATATGAGATGACCTGGGGAGTGGCTGCCTTCAGGATACTTGGTCTAGGTTTGCTTCACTGCCTAAACAACAGAATGCTAACAACTTGATGCCTCAAACTGTTAAAGCATTAACTGTTCAAGTCGTCCTTTGTGTCATGCTGAAGAAGTCTTTTGTTGCCTTATTCCCCCTTTTGTCTTGGGGTATAAAAACATATGGGAAATTAAACACAGACAATTTCAGTATTCACTGGAATACCCTCCTGGTACACTCCTATGATTTCTGTTTTATTATTTTCACATGCATATTCATATTCTTTACTAATATGTCTAAATCCCCCACATCCCTACCCTGGCAAGAGGGTTTTTTGTAAAGGACTGTCCCCAACAAATGTCACTAAGTAAAAGTCATAAGATTCCAGTTTCCTCCAAAAGTATCTGTACCACCTCTGAAAAATCATGTGATATGACACCCATAGATCAGCCTTTCCATCCCAGTCCACCTAGTATAAAGCTCTGGCCACTGTGCCTCAGAGCACAACAGGACCCCCTATTTCTCTACCAGCCACCAGTGATGGAATTCTCTCTCATCCTTAGGGTCAACCGACTAGCAAGGGACACAACTCCAACTTGAGAATTCTATTTGTTTCTTTCCTCTGCCCCTCTTAGTAATACTCTAAAAAACTGAATAAAACACTAGAATCTGCCTCAAAGGTTCAATGTGGATGTTAACTTTGATGATATGTGTGAAGGTGGTGTGTTTAAGTAAACACAGACAGCATCCTATCGGTGCTGTCCTTCACAGACAATGGTTTCACCGAATGGGAAAATAAAACTCAAAGAGGCTTGAGACTCTTGGAAAAGGTCGCAGGGTTGATGACATAACCATCAGCCTTCACAAGTAAACCTTCAGCAATGTCCTCTCAGTGGGCACTTACTTTCCTTCCAAGGATCCTCACCAAAGCCAATGGGTTTTGTGACCTATGCCACAACAGTTAGACTAGAGATTTTTTTTCCCACATGTAACACTAGAAACCGCCTTTCTGGAGCCCTTCTCTCTACTAGGTGATTGGTGCTACCCTAAGTTGGTGATTTGAGCCTCCTCTAAGTTGTGCTAATTCCTGCTGTCAATGTATCTACACCCTGTAAAGTTCAACATTTAGGGGTTTTTGTACATTGTCTTCCTTGGTCAATATTTTACATTTTTAATTACTGGTTATTTTCTCTTATCATATCATGGGGGTTTTTATATTTAAGCACATACCGATGGATGTTAGCAGTGCTCTTGAAAGGGGTAATCTATATTTTTGGATGTATTCTTCTGTTTCCTTCATTTCTTTACATCTGGCTATTATGTCTATTGCTTGTCTCTTCAAGATCGTTCTAATCTATTTACCAAATCTACAGGCATTTTGTCTTTCAAAACTCTCTTCTCTCTAGCTTGAACCCAGCATATACTCCCTTTCCTTCTCTTTTTGGTGTTTTCAAAAACCTCAAAATACATTTATGTACTTTTTCAGCTTCATGAAGACTCACCCTTACGGAACTATATCAATAAACACCAGAGTAGGCTGTTTAAAAGGGAGGGAGCGCTGGTGCTTGCTTTTTGTTTCTTACATGTCTCTTGCTCTTCTGCATTCAGCCATGAGTTGTAGTAATACAAAAACCCTCACTTAAATCTCTGAAGACACTGGCATCATGCTCTTAGAATTCTCAGCCTCCAAAACTGTTGTGGGATATTAGTACACTGTATGAAGATGCATTTCTGTGATTGGTGCCGTATAAAGCTGAACACCTGGTAGCTAGCCAGGAGAAGAGAGATGAGATTTCCTGGGAGAGAAAGGAAGAGGAGAAACAATCTAGGTATGTAGGAGATACAGGGGAGATGCTGAAGAGGTCAGACAGACACTACAGAGCAGAGGTAACTGAGCCACGTGTCAGAACATAGATTAATAAAAGCAGGTTAAGTTATAAGAGCTAGTGGTACAAGCCTAAGCTAATGGCCAAGCTTTCATAACTAATAAGAAATCTCTGTGTCCTTATTTGGAGGCTGGCGATCCAAAGATCATCCAACAAGAAAACTTGCTACACAGAACTGTGAATAAAAGTAACTCTTATTCTTTATAAATTTCCTAGTCACATGAGTTCTATTAAAGTTACAGAAAATGGACTCAGGCACCTTCACTGGGCAAAGAACACTTCAGCAATAATTGAGAAGACATATTCACATCATCTAGAGGGAAATGGTGCAGACAGTAGTCACAGAAGAGGAACATAGTTTGCAAAATCAGGGACAAGAGGGAACATAGACGGACAGTCAGTGTAGGCTGTTTTGGATGACCAAGGCACATCATGAGTTTAAAAAGGAAATGTAGATTGTGACCAGACGACTAATGTGCTTGTAGATCATTAACACCGTATTAGTCTTTTCCTCAGTTCTAAAGGCAACAGAAAACATTTTAATCATTTTAGAGCAGTAGGAATGCATGCATTGTTCATTCTGACTTGAAGCCTACAGTATGGGGGATAAATTAGAGTCAGTCAATGTGACTAAACATTGATAAATTACAAACTTTAACTTATCCAGCATATAGGTTTCCGGCTTGAGCTATGGCAATGACAGTGCTACAGGGAACCTAATAGAGGTTTAGAAGAGGATTTGCAAGGAAGAATGTGCAGAAGCTGATGAGACTCAGTCACAGGAGCAAGATGGGGCTGACTCCCTGGAAAATGCGACATTTAGGACAGCAAGCGATTCTATGCAAACAGATGATCAGCACAAACGGATATATAGTGATGTGTGCAACCACAGTACAATGTTTTTCATTTTTCAAAGAGAGTTACTTTAAAAATAATAGTTGCTCTTTTCTAGAATTAGAAAATACCTGATGTGTTCATAAACTCAGTTCCAATGCTGTAAAAGATATAATATATTACATCTCTGATCCTGGATCACATCCTGGAACTTTATCTTATTTTCCAAAGTCAATTATTAAGCTAGAATTTCAGTGGCCACCAACTATGGACTTCCCAAACCTGCTCTCCAGCTACTTGTCCACTATGCTGAGACTATAGCTTCTCGGTTCTCAACGCTAGCTTCTCAACACCATCTCCCATTTTCTTCTCTTGTTGAAAATTCCCTGTGCCCAGCACCTGCTGGGCCACTCTTCCCGTCAAGGGCTCGTATTATTTCTGATTCCGTTCCTTCCTGAAGCCCACGTCCTATCTCAGCTAACTGATCATTTCCAGATGAAACCTGGATTTGATTAATGGCGTCCCTCTGTTTACTTAAGTTTACAACCCCTTTGTTATCTTGAACTCCCTTCTCTCCCATAATCAGTGACTCAGTCTCTGGGTTACCCTTTCTGTGTGTCAGTATTGAGATGCCCTGTACTCTGTGGTGGTCATGTCTTCTGTGTATCAGTACTGAGCTCCTCTGTGCTCGTGGCCCAGAGAACAACAGCATCCCCTGATTTCATGAAGGTAAGCATGACTATTTGATTTTTCTTGGGTTAATAATATGGTAGCAAAAATTATCTTCAGGATAGTATGATTGCTGCTACCTGGCTTTCCAGCTCATAATTCTTCTAACACACTGATCATAAAAATATTTGCTGGTATAGGTAAGACATATAATCAAAGCATCCCTTAATTCAGAACAAACACATAGGCATAATTGTTCATATGATTTGCCTAATCCTGCCATGACCTTTACATGAGTAAGAAATTAATTTATTTAGTCATAATTTTTTAATAAAGCATAACTTGGTTTATTCTGACTGACATAGTCACCAAGTTTTACATAATTGGATATATATAACTATATTGATTATGCCTTTTATTCATGCCAGAAAAATTGTAAAGAATTCCAGACATAAAAGTAAAGAATTAATTAAACGAATGATGACAAAATAGACTAATGACAGCCTTGTAAGTTCATTGAAAGATATTTAAGATATACTGTTAAGAAAGGGGAAACAGGGAAGCAGGTAGGCTACATTTCAATGGATCTTACCTCTGTCTTTCTTCTTCAGGATCCAATCCCCTCTGTCTTTGTTAGGGTTTCTTCTTGCTTGAAGAGACACCATGACCACAGCAACTCTTATAAAGGAAAACATTTAATTGATGTGACAGCTTACAATTTCAGGGGTTTGGTTCAGTATCATCATTGCAGGGAGCATGGCAGCTGGGAACATGGCGGCATGCAGGTAGACACAGTGCTGGAGAAGGAGCTGAAATTCCTACATCTTGACTCACAGACAACAGGAAGTGGTCTGAGATACTGGGTATGGCTTGAACATATATGAGACTTCAAAGCCCGATTCCACAGTGACAAATGTCCTCCAACAAATCCATACCTATTCCAACAAAGCCATGCCTCCCAATAGTGCCATTTCCTATGAGCTTATGGGGGCCAATTACAATCAAATTACCATACTCTCCTTATCTCCCTCCTCCCAGCTCATTGGTTGATCCAAGCCCCTAACCCCAGCAAGAATTTCTCATGAAGCACAGGTCAGTCCTGCCAGGGAAGCAAACAGGCTAAGAACCAATCTGCACTTCTTCATCCCTCTAGATCCAGTCCTCCAGGCTCATCCCTAGCTCAACAGCAGATCTTCTGGGGTGTCTTCTCCCCATGACAAGAAGATTAAATGAACATATCCTGCTGAGAAACTGTTTTCCTTTTTCCTATGAACCCTTTGTCAAACTCACAGCCTATTCCCATACCAAAGTGTCAGCCCCCCAATACCCAGAAACACATTTTACCTGGAAACTGCAGTGCTCACACCTAGCAGACTCAGAAAATTTCCTGCCAAACAACACACAGCCACCAAACTCCTCTTAAAAATCAGAGAGGAAACAAAAAGGAACAAAACATCCACCAGGGAACTCCTACAGTTGATAAACACTTTCATCAAAGAGGCTGGATACAAATTTAACTTAAATTCAGTAGCCCTCCTTATATACAAACAGCAAGCAGACTGAGAATAAAATCAGGGAAATAACACCTTTCACAACAGCCTCAAATAATACATCTTTAGGTAACTCTAACCATGCAAATGAAAGACTTGTATGATAAAAATTTTCATTAGCCGATATACATAAAGTTAATCAAGGTGTGACAATTAATATTGACTGTTTGACAGGATCTAAAGTTACATAGGAGATAATCCTTTGAGCATACATTCAAGGGAGCTTTAGATTAGGTTAGTGGAGGTGGGGAAACACACTTAACAGTGGGTAGTACCAGTCCATAAGTTGGGGTCCCAGATTGGGGGAAAAAAAAGCGAGCACTGGCATTCATCACCCTCTGGTTGACTGTGAATATCATGTGACCAGCTGTCTCAACTCCTTCCACCATGGCTTCCTTACCATGATAGACTACATCCTCAAACAGAGCCAAAATAAATCCTTTCCCACTTAAGTTTCTCTCTTCGTAACTGTTCTATTGCTATAAAGAGACATCATGGCCAAGGCAACTTATGAACAAAAAGGTAATTTAATCAGGAGCTTGCTGACAGTTTCAGAGGGTTAGTCCTTACCATCATAGCAAGAAGCATGGCATTTCGAAACCTCAAAATTCACTGCCTCCTCTAACAAGGACATACCTCTTAATGCTTGCTAAGTAGTTCACTAATTGGGAACTAAACATTCAAATACAAAAGCCTGGGGGAGGGGCATTCCTATTCAAAACACTGCAATAGCCTTTGTCATATAACTGACTACAGAAACAAGAGAAGCAACTGATACACAAAGTGTTCAACCATAGATGAACAGACAGTGAAATTGTGGCATGTAACACAAGAAAATATATTTCGATGTGTAAATAAAATGAAATCCTTTTATTTGCAAAAAAAAGAATTAAGGCAAACAAAACCTTTCAGCATAGCAATTCCTTAAGAATAACAACAAAATATTTTTTTTCTTTTCAATGATAGTGCTATAAGTGTTTGCTCTCAGATTCTGGATGGGCTTTGAATCACTGTTATCAAATTAGTTCCCAGAATTTAATGAGAGGTTGTTATCAGGCACACTCTATAAAGAATGTCTTATGTGCTTCACACGGCATCTTGTCTACTTGCAGAAGGGTGGAGGCCATCACTGCACCCCACTTTAAAGATGGGGGACTGAAATATAGAAGGAGTTGCTTGACTTTAAATCGTACAACAGGGACATGAACTGAAACCTTTAGGAAAACAAATCCCATGGTTTAAATCCTTCTTCACTTTATACAAACAACTGAGCATCCAGGGTTTCTTGCACCTTCCTCAGCCCACCAATGTCTTAGTATCTCTGAAAATCCAGCAATGCACATATTATATGTGAAAATATAATAGACACAAACAAAGGGGTGTTACTCCAGTATGTTGACTGCAATGCAAAAGATGACTTAATTTACAAATTCAAGTCCTTGGGATGTGGTTGAAGAAAATTTACTCAAGTAATATGTGCATGTTTGCTTTCTTTTAGTACAACTGACAGAGAAGTAGATTTTGGAATACAGGTTCAAGATTCTGATCTCTTTCTTTTCTTTAGTATACAGTTAGGATAATGGACTTTTGTTGATACTGGGAAAAAGTCTCTAAATTCTTTGAATTCTTCAATAACACATGCAGATAAAATTCATTATATGTTAGTGGAGAAAAAAACAGACAGAAAATGGGGCAAGATGTAGGGTTAGGCTATAGAAGTAATTACCTACTTCTGCAACCCACTCCCTCGTAAACATTCTAAAATTCCTCCAAACAGCAGGCAGCCAAGTGTTCCAGTGCATGAGTCTTTGAGGAATATTTCACTTTTAAAAATAGCATACGTATTGTGTTTAACCTTGAGAAGTACCCAAGAATATACTTTGGATGGGATCTGGAGAAACCAGAGAAACCAGCATTTAAGGATTAAGGAGCCCTGGATGGGAGTGGCTTCCACCCCTCATGAGAATCTGACCTGAGAGCAATTACAGTCAGGCACATCTGTTTTGTAAACACCCTTGAATGCCTCCTCCTTAGTCAGGGTGGTGATGGTGTTTCTTTGCTCCCTTAATGCTCTCTTAAGTCCTTTAGAATAACATTGTAATTATAAGTGTAACAATTCCTGAACTCAATGATACATTAGTGAATTACTAAGCAAGTAGTGGGTTGTGGGTACCCTTGGCTGTCAACAGACAGAGATGCTGGACTCTTAAGTGTGGACATCTCCAGCCTCTGTCTTAACACTTGAAATAGCTAGTGCCGACTGTTACTGTTTAACAGGAACTTTGTGCTGTCCTGTAACAGGTAGTACCCAAACACTGCTCATTTCTCATGCCAACTGCTCCTGGACATCTACCTTGTATATATATGGTAGTGATTCTCAGGGACAAACAAAACTTATGGTTTACTGTGTAATACCTTGAGAGGTACAGCACCGCCCTACTCCCTGTCCTCCTCCCTCTATCCCCTCAGGCTGAGATGTGAAGGATCTCCACAGCATGCCCAGAGCTACCCCAACACCATGCCTCCTTCCCATCTTTCCTTTCTTCCAAATCCAGCTTGCTCCTGCCATGTTTAAGTGCTGTACCTGTTCTGTCATAGAGTGGCTGATTGAAATGATGTGGGTGGATGCAAGTGGCAATGATAACAATGCATTCAAGCATCAGATTTCAAAAGTGAACATTGTCATAATCTTAAGAATTCTGACCCGAGTGTCTAAACATTTGAATTCAAATCCCTGCTCTGAAGAACAGGAAGCTGGGAAATTCAGATACTCCTTAACTCTTGAACTCTTTCAGACCCAAAGGGTTTGATCTCTTCCATTTCTTCATTGCTCATTTGCTTGGGTGTTGCAGGATGGGGAACTGTGGAATTATAACCAAAACCAAAATTTGATAGGTCAGTTTAAAAAATATCTCTGAGTTTTAGTCACTTTGGATGACTGATTATATGTGGTGTCTATTTCAGTTTTTATAAAAACACAAGTAATAATTTACAAATAATGTGCTGCAAGAATGATTTTTCTTTTCTTTTTTCCCCACAGTATTTTCATTAATTTCAAATAATTAGAAACAACTTGAGTGTCTACCAGGAAGAGAAATGAGAAATTGTTACTTTTCCATATAACAGGCACAAATATGTTACATAATTGTTTCAAGTATGTCACAAACAAGCTATGTAATTACAAATGTAGCATGTTAGCATTTATCAAACTTTAAATCTTATTATTGGTCTTGGTCTCACATTGACAAAGAGCATGTAGGGGCAGTGATTGAAATAATCAGTGGTTCTTCCTAATTGTATTCCAAGGTGAAAACAAGCGTGACAAGTTGCTTATAAATATAGGGCCTAGTAATAGCAAAGAAAAGCAATATGTGGGTTTTTGAAAAGTCCCATAAATTAGCAAACGTCATCAGTCAGTTTTGACTTTGTGCTGCGCGATGTAATCCCAATGATCACAAGCCCTTCTGTATGCCAGTGTTCATTTTTTTTTTAATTTGGCTACTGACTCCACTGAAAGATCATTGAGGATATACACCACAAAGGCTCTTTCCAGCATTTGCCAAACCAACCTCCTGATCAGTTACTTCTGAGTATCTGTTAGGTTTCTATCTGCAACCATGTAACTGAGAACCAAGAGACAGCTTCCAGGAGTTATTCTTTATGTTTCATGTAAGAAAGATGAGAAGTGGAGCCATTCAGCAAGGGTGTGACAGCATCATATTCCATCATATATCCAGACAGATCTCTCATTGCCTCCTTGTGCTCACTAGTTTCCTCACCATCACATCACCCTAAAGCTCCAGTACATGATGGCATATGATGATTAGACAAGACTCCAGTCTATGAGCATAGAAAAATATCATTAGAAATCATTTCATTGATTTTTCCCACACTATCAAGTAAAGAGAGATCATATGGGCTCACAGAGACTGAAGCAGCAAGCACTGGGTCTGTCTGGGTATAAATCAGGTCCTCTGCATATATATTATGACTGTGACCTTGGTGGTTTTTGTGAGACTCCTAACCAAGGGTGTAGTAAAAGTGGAGCGGGCCTGCTTTCTGTCCTGCCCAGTTCCCGCACAGCTAGCTTTACACTTAAAATAACAACACACAAATTGTATTCATTTAAACACTACCTAACCCATTAGCTCTAGCCTCTTACTGGCTAACTCTCACATCTTTATTAACCCATTTCTATTAATGTGTATCACCACCACTTTACTGTGGCTTACCGGCATGAGTCTAATCACTGTCCGTTTTGGGTAGGAGAAGCATGGCATCTGCCTGCCTCTGCTTTTTTCCTCCCAGCATTCTGTTCTCTCTTTATTAACCAATGAAAGTAACACATAGACAGAAGACCCTCCTACACCACAAAGGAACAGGTGTATCTTTGACTCTTTTGTCTCCTCTTGAGACTCTTTTCATCTCATTGGATTGCCTTGTTCAGCCCCACTATGAGGGTTTACAACTTGTTTTATTGTCTCATTGTGTTTTTTTTTCCTGTTTGGCTGTCTTCACTTGAATGTCTGTACTTTTCTGAGGAAAAGAGGAGGTGTGGAAAGGAGCTCAAAGGAGTGGAGAGGGGATAAACCGGTTGAGATGTATTTTACAAGAAAATAATCTATTTTCAATTAAAAAAAAGCATGGTAATATAAAAACAGATCAGAAGCACAAACATGTATAACCAGAAAAGAGTTCTCATAGAAATAAATCCAACTGGAGCTTTGATCTTGGACTTGAGCTTCCAGCACTGTAACATCTTAGTGTCTGTATATGAGCAACAGTCTGTAGGATTTTCTTACGATATCCCAAAGACTAATCACACACATATTAGTTCTTTCACAGATAGTGCTATCTCTGTTTTGAGGGCATAATGTATTGTCCCTTGGGCTTTAATCTTGGCCCTATTTAGGATGGGAATTTTGGATTATCCTTTGGTGTCTTATGAGATAGTGGTGAACTGGAACCAAGAACAAGAAAACCTTCATCAACTAGGTCTAGGAAGAAACTAGGTCTCCCTGCAATGGTAAAAGAAAACCTTCTGTGAAGTCAGGGACTATTGCTTGTGTGGCTGACCCCCTTGCCTGCTATACTTGGGAACACAAGGAGCATCATCATTAGATTTCAGCTCTGCTCGTGGATGTGTGCAGTGGGGTTAGAATGGCAGGTGACATGGTCCAGCTGTGTGGTCTGAAACCAGAAGGACACCACTGCACTGTCCAACAGAGACCAGAAACTACCCAGCTATTTGTTGCTGAGCTCTTTTGTTTATAAGATGATATTTCTTTTCTCTTCTTCATCAGGAAAAGAATGGTCTGTTTCTTTTTAACCAAGTAACCTAGCATAGTGGGTTCTTTCTTGCATTGGAGACCATGCTCTCTGCTATCTGCAAGACAATTGTCATTTTATGTGTCAAAGCCCAAAGTGGTTCTTGATAACAAAGCACCATCATTTAACCAGAATGTGAGTTCTCTGCAATAGGCAAACCCAATTGGTTCACACTATGACATTGTGAAGAGTTCATACTGTGGTACAAATGGAGCGAATGGGAACTCCAGTCCTCTAAACTAGTGATATTTTGTATGAGTTAAGACAATAACATGAGTATGGCTCTCCCAAATAACTGGAGGACCACAGTAGATAAACAGAGTTGCCATAATATATGAAATAGGTTATTTCTTTTCACAGGATGGTTGGCTTGAGATAGGACAGGTCATTTTGCTAAATAGCATTTCCCAACATTAAAGTATTCCTGGCTATTTTATAGGCCTGAACTAAAGCATTTCCAGTTTTCTCATTTTTATCTGACACTCATGACTTTTGAAATAAGAATTGAGGACTTTCACTTTTAGGTGAAGGCCTTGAGATCATTCTCAGGCCAATTATCCTTGACATTCCAGAGAGGCCAAGTTCTTATCTAGGCAACTCAGAAGTCTGCTTGAGAGTAGACTCTTCTGAGCAGGGCTCTGTTGTGGGGAACATGAGTTGATCCACACAAACCCCTAAACACAGGCAGGGCCACCGTACCTGTTTACATGAGTTCTATTGCTTTTGGACTTTCACTGACTGCATCATAGATTTGATTTTTTTTCTCACAATCCTATTAGGTCTCTACTTTGTATTGTCTTAACCTAATATTTTATACTTTATATCCATTTACTCTGTGGAAGTCTTACTATAAGAGAAAGATTTTGACTAGGAGGTGGCATTGGCCAAATGTTTTTTTATTTAATTAGTCCATTCGTGCTGATACTGGCAATTCAGAATGCATTATGCCTGATAGGAGGAATAGTGAACTGTAGATTTGAAGGAGGAGAGGCTCTATTCTGGTTTCTGTGTCTTATATTACATGATATTCAAAACATAGTATCGGGAATCCACAAAAGGAATTACTGTCTAACATGGATCTTACTGCTCATTCTGTGCATGGTTGTTGAATCCTCCAATCTCTGGTCTCTACTGTAAGATAATCAGTGATTACCACAAAGTTGAAGATGAGAAAACAATGTTCTGATATTGTCAAAATACCTTCAAGAAAATTCCGTGAGACTCAGCCTGTTCTGACCTCCCTCCATCCTTCCTATTAGAGAGATAGATAGAGCAAGGAAAACTGTCAATTTAGCCCTAGGATAGTTCCCATATCTTAACAAAAACCTACAATAACAGGATCATTTCCTATGCAAAAGTCGCCAAACTTTGAACCTCAGTATTTTTACTGAGACAGAAAGCTTCATCAAACAAATAGCATTTGGGGTTTCACTGTGAGTTCCCTCTTCCCTCTTAGGAAATGGGAAGTGATGCTGAAGTCTTCAGCAGCCATCCATCAACTGGTAAGGTCAATGATGGAGAAGTTTTCACATTGTTATTCCATCTCTGTCTCTATAAGTTCAAGTGTCTCAACCAGTTAAGTGGTGATGCTCCATCAGAAAGCTTGGGGACAAGACTAGCTACATAGTGGTTCACAAACCATTTGTGGTGTGTTCCTTTCAGAAAGTACAGGAATGAGAGGATGAACATTTTACTGGTCCATTATTAAGGAAACAGGATTTTGAAAGAAACAGAGAACATTCAGTTTTGAATCAAATTAATTTTATATTAATGGTTTTTACCCCCAAGAAATAATGCCATACTATTTCCACCTATTGAACAAAGTTTTCCATTCTTCTGTGTTTCTGGAATCATTAGTCACATATCAGACCTGTGACCTCAGCTACAACCCTGAATATTTTTCCCAAGATTCATTTGAATACAGAATTAGCTCTTTTGGGCATGCAAAAAAATTTAATGTACATATCAGAAAAGACATTCACATAATTCACAATTATTCAAGAATTTCTAAAGCTAAGACTTGAGCTGAATATAATTTTCTACTAATACTCTGCCTAATATTCATTTGAAGTTTATACCTGTGAAAAACATACATAACGGATAACACAAATGTAGAAAGTCCTACCCTCAATGTTGTGGGCAATCTGGTCACCCTGAAATTCCTCTTAACTCCTGGACTTTTCTTATTTCTGCATAGAATTCTTGTTGGTAGAAATGGTCATGGACCTCAACACAAATGTCATTTTCCTGGGTGGCCACCCCACTCCAGGCCAGCTAGTTTTGGTCTTGTTGAGCCGTATTAAACATTATCTAGCTTAATTTCATTTGCAGCTGTTATCCTAATATCTAAACCACAGGACTTCGCTAAATAAAATAAGAGGACTTCAGCAAGAATCCCCTGCTCTGTTTGGCTATCATGTGAAATACAAAAGATTGTGTGGTTGCTTTGCCTGTCTGCGCTGCAGCTCGACCCGCACTGACAGTTTCTACTGTGATCCTGTGACTCGCTTTCTGCACTCTGCCTCCCGTCTGCAAGTGTGAGAGTCATCACACTGCCATGAGTCATGGGAAATACTCCTGTGGGGAAATTATCTAGCCCTGGCAAGCTTCAAAAGAGAGCCTTGTTTGTGGGATCTTCTGTACGGTGTCAGAATTCCCTCTGCAGGCTGGTTCTAATAAACTCATTACATTAAGATCAAAATGACTGACCAGCTGTTCCCTTCCCTAAAGTATTTGCATTTTAAAAGGTGAGAAAAAAAGATTAAAACCTAGAGGCAAAGTTTCTGTTTCTGGAAATTCAGACATGGAGAAACATCCAGCAATCCACGAGGAACAGTGGAAGAGTTGGGAAGGGGTGTGGCTCACTGCTGTCTGCTTCTCACAATCTGGACCCTGGACATGCTTTCTAAAATTCTCCAATCACTTGCAAGGGTCTCTGGGGGACCACCTGGCCCCAGTATTCTGCATTGGTTTTTGTGTTTGGCAGCCCTTAGGTTCATTAAAAACACTTCGCACTGTAGAGACACATGTGTAGCAGCTTCATTTGGGACCAATTCTCTCATCATGTTGGGCACAGGCTGACTCCCAGCAGGGGTCACAGCTGGTCTAGAAGAGTTAATTATCCTCAGGATGGAGCCACAAAGCCATAAGCCTGTCACTCAGGCGTCTGCTCCTGTCACTCATGCCCTTGCTTTTGCTTGCTGGTACTTTCAGATTATCAGAGGAGCAACAAGGAACACCTATCACCAGTAAGATGAAACGCATTTCTGCGTTAGGATAATGAGTCACTAAACCAAGAAAATGTAAGGTGAAAGCATCTATCATCATTTGCATTCAACAGATCTCAGATGAGTGTGGTGCCAGGGTTCATACTAAAATTAAACAGTTCTTTTAAAAGTAAACCAAATTCTGTTTCCAAAATATTACAGTCTAGTAAGAGAAAAGGGTACTAAAATAGAATAGAAAGTAGAAAGTAAAAACTATCAAGTTAACTTCTGGTAACAGAATTAAACAGTACAGAGCAGTTTAAATTTTGAATTTTAATTTTATCTTAAATGCTTGCTCTTGGGAGGATGAGACAAAAGACTAAAAAATTCAAGGATAACCTAGGCTAAAAAGTAACCATTTGTTTTTAGGAAGAAACAGAAGAAAAAAAAACATGAGGCAAAATAACACAAAATATGTCTTAAACATAAATTTTAGCCTTGCAGAGTTCTAGAGAAGACATTTTAAAAGAGAAAATCAGATTTCTTGGTTCAGATGAGCATGTAAAAAGAAAACACTAATCATTTAAACTGAGATCCAAGTCTTCCCTTTGATGTGAAAGAAAAAAAAATAGTAATTCCGGGTGGAAAATGAAATCTATGAGCTAGAAATAGGTTTTCTTGGGAGGAATTAAAAGAACAGAGAGAGGAAGGAAGAGGAGGGAAGGAGTGAGGGAGAGCAGAAACATAGAGAGAGATGGAGGAAGGTATTGTGAGTCAAGAGTCTGGACTTCAACATCTCATTAATATATGTGCTTTAAATCTCATAAAGAAAACCATTATTTTGTATGCTTACTACAACACATACAGGAGATCACAGATGGAATGAGGAGCAAGAAGGAGTCACCATCAAGATGACCAACTCCTTGACACCCTGATCTTGGAATACAAGACTCTAGAGGAATGAGGAAAGCTAGCAAAACAAAACAAAAACATCTATGGTCTGAGCAAAACATTGCTTCAGGAAGGAATTTCCAACAGAGCTGGGGATGCTGACACATACCTGACTAATGCAGCCTAAGAAGAGGGGTCTCTCCTGGTTCCCAGCTTGAGGGCAGAGTCCATGTGGTAGGGAAGGAAGGTGTAGCAGCAAGAGGATGAGCACTATGCCACAGGGCACCTGAAGGCAGGTAGAAGAAAGACCCCATTTTTCCCTTTTTATTCAGCCTATACCCAATTCTTGTCCTGGTGTCCCTCAACCCTAAGGTTTGTTTCCCTCCTCAATTTAACCTTTCTGGAACTACATTCGAAGGGATACCCATACTGTGCAGTAGTGGCACACACCTTTAATCTCAGAACTTGGGAGGCAGAGGCAGATGGATCTCTTTGAGTCTAAGACCAGTGTGTTCTACAAAGCGAGTTCCAGGAGAACTAGGGCTATTGCACAAAGAAACCTGTCTCGAAAAACCAAAAGAAAAAATAAAAGAAAAAGATACCCAGAAGTCACAGAGACATGTTTCCATAGTGATTCTAAATCCAGTGAGTTTCATAATGACAACTATTGAAATATCCTTTCCTAGAATATTTTGTTTCATGGTCTGAGATATGGCTATCATGTGGAAATATTTTTTGAGGCACAATTTTCTAATTCTTTACACCTTTACCTTAGAAGATGCAATGAAAGTATTGTAAAATATATTTTTTCAAGGGTTAATTATGTCTTCTCCAAAAATTATGGTCAACTTTTAACCTCTAATCCCAATGAAGTTAACTCTGCTTGAAAACCTCAAAATAAATTAATATGAAACCATGAGTTGACTCTATAACAATATTTCGTGTGTTTATAAAAAAGCATTATAGGGCTGGAATGATGGGGTGGTAGGTCACTCAGAAACGTGCCTAGCATACACGCATGAGGACTCATATTTAATCCTCAAACCTACATTAGAAAGTGAAACCAAAACAAAACAAAAAGGCAACAAACAAACAAACAGAAAACCTGGATGGGTGGTCTGACCTTAATCCCAAAGCTGGGAAGGCAGAGATAAGCGGATCTAGAAGCTCATTTGCTAGGCATTCTCGCCTGCTTCATGAGTTCAATCGGAGACCCTTTCTCACAAAAACAAGGTGTCCGTTTTCTGGGGATTGGCATCAGAAGTTGCCTTCCAGCCTTTATGTGTACACATGTGATGTGGGAACTCCTTCTGTATATGTGTTGCTTTTATTGGTTAATCAATAAAGAATCTGCCTTGGCCTGGGATAAAATAGAGTAGAGCCAGGCAGAGAAAACTAAACTGAGTGCTAGGAGAAAGAAGGCAGAGTCAGAGAGAAGTCATGGAGCCGCCAGAGGAGACATACATGAGTCGCCAGGTAGAACCTTGCCTGTAGGCCATGCCTCGTAGTAAAATATAAAATAATGGAAATGGGTTAATACTAGATGTAAGAGCTAGATAGTAATACACTTAAGTGATTGGCCAAGCAGTGATTTAAATAATAATGTTTCTGTGTGATTATTTCTGGAGTCTGGGCAGCCAGAAAATGAACAAATAGCCTCCTACTACACACATGCATGTCCACAATTTGATATACATGAACACACACACCACAGAGGGAGAGAGAGAGAGAGAGAGAGAGAGAGAGAGGGAGAGATGGGAAGAAAGAGCACAGGGACACATAGGAAGAGTCTTAAGTGATATCTAAAACTCAAGAACTGTGAAGGACAACCAGGAATACCAGAAGCTAAAAGAAAGGCATGACACAGGCTCTTCCTTACATCCCCCAGAGACATGGTGGTACACTTTGATATTGTGCTTCCGGTACTCCAGTGTGAGAAAATGTGTTGTTCTCTGTTGTTTCTGAGTGGTGACCACTCTGAGAAAACATGAACATCACCTTTCATTACAAATAATTTCCTAATATCCCAAACTGCTAACTATGTCCTCTTTATTTCAGTCATTTCCCCCTTTTCCCTACATATACACTGGCAGATTCTCTTTTCCTTCTATGAACTTCTTTTGCTGATCTTTTCTCACCTTGAATATTCTTCACATATTATTAAACATTTTGTTTGTTTTGATTTGTTTCAGCTAGAAACATATATCTTCTTTTTTGCTCAAACCTGTTCTTACCTTTTCTAAGTAAGAGTACTGCTCATTCATGTTGCCCCTCTGGTATCAGGAGAAGAATTCTAGAACCACCTTGTTTTGTTGTTTTGTTAGGGCTGTATATCTAGATACTCTCTCCCTCAGGCATTTTTGCATTTCTATCAAGAAGCAAAGGATGGACTTTGAGATGCCATACCAACCAAACAGGCAATGTATATTTCAGTGTATTGATAGTTTTCGCACCCTTAACAAAAAGAGACCACATTTATTTAACTCGCTGCCAAAGAGAGTCACAATCAACACCCAGTTTTTACCCATTATTATTTTGTTACTGCTGTTGCTGATCCTCGGTAAGAAACAGAGCATGAGTCCTGAGAAAACTCAAAATTCAAACATACACACACACACAAGCACAAACACACTGTACTAGGTTTAAAACCCTGTACAGAAGAAGCTTAGTTGAATAAAGTCTAAAGCTCTTATTTTCAGGTCCATGCTTTCTCAGTGAACAGAATGACATTCATAAGCAATTAAATTGAGTTCACAGTAATAAATCATAATTCAGAATGTGAAAAATCCCTGTTGAGGTTACTGGTTTTCTCCATGAATCCATTTTGTGATAGTTCTTGTATGGGATCCCAGCTCAGCAAGGCAATAAGAAAGCCTGGAAGGTACCTACCCACTCACAAGACTTCCTTTTGATTACTTTAGTTAAATCCCTGATACTTAGTAGATGATTTGGGAAGGCATATTTGTAAGGGTTTACAGAAGGATTTTCATCTTGTGGGCAGGTCGAAGACAGAGTCACTTCTGGAAATATCTAGCAGATTACTATATTATTTCAATCTATGTAATCGATGATTTTAATATTTGTATTTTCCCTTTGCTTCCTCTGTTGAGGCAGATTAAGTTTCATGAAGAGACATACCTATTAATTCAAACAGTATGGAAACTATGAATGGGCAGTTTTACCCATATTAGACACAAACATGTTTAAACTCTTAACTTAAATGATCAAGTCAGATATATGTGCAAATTTGAATTCAAATTCAAAAGTAGAATCTCATGGAAATATTAGAGATCAAATGTGGATGCCGAGAGGAGCCTGTTCTGCTGTAAAGGGGAGGTGTTTGCTGCTGCTATTGCTGATTTTCTCAGGGACTAATAGATAGCTAACCACATGCTGGTTTTCTCAACAGGACTTCCAGCCACCATTTGGGGCATAACCTGGAAAGATCAGAGGAAACGTTGGAGTTACTTGGTGAGTGACGCCATGCTTGCTTATTGCTTCCCACTGCTTTCAGAAGCCGATGTTTTTGACATTAGATATTTTCTCATGTAGTATTCTATTTGGCTTGAATTACTGAAATCCACTAAACATATCTCCCCAGGGACCCAGAGCTGCGGCGTAATAGGCTGTTGCTAATAGCTTGAAACTGTACAGCAATCTAGTTTTAAAATACAACACAAATCTTTATCTAAAAGCAGTAACACCTCACTCTTGTGTTGGAGGAGTGTTTTCACATTTCCGCTTGCAATGCATTGAAAGGGGGGAAAGCTTCAGGAGAAATGATGCATTCTGGGCAGGGAGCCAATTTAAAAAGTCTGTTCTTTCCAGTTTGCTGTCACTTGTCGTGGTTAAACAAAACACGAAGGAGAAAAAGAGAAATTGGCTTCAGTGTAAATGTCAACATTCTGATTAAAGCAAACATGAAGCATTCAGGAATCTTGACAAAAAAAATTAAATTGAATTATGAAGGGTATGCAAATGGAGGCCTTCGTCGGCATGACTACCAGGACATGTGCTTTGTATTTTCTGTCTGTGCTGAAGAAATCTGTGCAGAGGGACAAGGTGTTCAGAAACAGGAAAAGGGAAGTGCACGGTATGTTTTCCTATTGCTGACATTTGGAACCTACCAAAATATTGGTTCAGAAACAAGCTAACACCTCACAACTCCAGGGAGGATTAGGAAGCCTACAGGGACCACTAGTGTGTTTACTGGTCTGCGTTCCCAGTGAAGCCTCTTCTTCCCCCAGGCCAAAAATCCCCCCAAATTATTTGTTCAGGGGTTTCAAATGGTATGGGGTAGGGCATAAAGGAAATGCATATTAAATGTAGATCTGCAAGAAATGCAATGTTATTCCTTGCCTATCTTTTAAACACAGACATGAAAAATTGAATTGTTTGAAATGCGGTTTGGAAGGATTCTCAGCTGGCATTCATGATATGAAATTTTTAAGGGAGCGTAATACATTTAATTTTAGTAATTAAAATTAATGGAGAAGTGAAAAGCAGCTAGTGTGCATTATTCCTTTCTCCCACAGGGAGGATATAATTGGCATTTCAGATGAACATGTATGGTCCTGTAGTAGGGAACCACAGAGTATGCATGTCTATCTGTCTGTGTCTTCATACATGAAAAAGGTTGTAGCTAAAGGTAAGGAAATATTTCATTGTCTGAGGTTCCTTGTTTTTTCCTGATTCTCACCATCATCAAGTTTTCTGAATCAAACTTCTACCCAGAGTTTTTACATTTCTTTTTGGATTCCTCTTTAGGATATTCTAAATCTGCTTTCAATTTTAGAGGGTTCACCATGCACACCATTGCTGACTAAGAAAACACTTCGATGGCCACCCAGAACCAACCTGAGAACCCAAACCCAGACCTACTGTCAGGTCTTTCTGGGCTGGCCTCACATTAACTTTGTGTTCATTTTATTTAATTTCATAAATATTTCCTGGAGATTGAATGCCAGTCATTTTGCCTACTCTTCTCCTAGTTGCCCATGCAGTTTCTACTATTGACTTACTCATTCCTCTCTCAAAACACCCTGTACTTTTTCTATTTCTGAACTTTTTTTTCCTACTTATCCTTTTCCTTGATGAAAGCATCTCACATCTCCATCTCTATGACCACATACTTTCCAGAAATGGCTGTGAAAGGTGCTATTTTCCTAAAACCTTCTATGTCTGCTGTACCTCAAGATAACCTCATGTTTGCCAGAATTCTGATAACATTATCTTTGTGATCCTAGGCATGTACTCATTGTGTTAGCCACACCTTCATACGCTGCACTTATTAAAAAGAATCTTGAAAGACAGACCTTTGTTTATGCATAATGCAGAAAGCTAGCAGGTGATGAGGGTGGATCGAGATACCAATCCAGGTGACAAATCACCTCTCCATATTCAGATTCTCTTATCCAAAGAATGAATATGAATATGCCACATCTATTTTAGAGCATTGTCATAAGTAAAGATGATGACGTAAGTAAAGCTGTTGTATCTTAAGTGCTAGCTGCAGTTCCCACAAGTTCCTTTCTTCTCACTGATCACATACCCTCTGGATGACTATATGAAGACAGTTGGATATGTAGACAGAAGGCAAAGCATCAGAAGCGTCATCTGCAAGACACTTCTAATCCACCATTGGAGTAATAACTAGAAACCTGAAGAGCAGTTGTTAGAATCTTAACAACATACAAGTTACTATTTTAGCCCTAAAGCCTAATGTTCTCCCCAAATTGTCAGGCAGGTTTTCCTTGGGATACTTCATCCCATAAGAGAATGTTGTCCAATGAGTGATGGGTATAACACAGGCTAGCCCCACCAGGAAACATCCTCCAACCCTAAACATTAGAGTGAATGAAGTGTGGTTCAGAGTACCCTATGTGTTCATTCTCAACCTCAGCCATTGTCCATAATTTCTCCTACTGCCATCAGGTCCTATGGTATTTAGGATTTCCCATACATGAATTAGTAATTGCATTTCCTGTTAGAAATACATATCTGAAAGCCCAGGTTAGTATGTGCTGCTAAAGACACTCACAAGTGCTGTGCACAGCGTCATCTGTAGACACATTGTTGTGAATACTGAGCTGGGTTTAGCATACACATACATTCTCTCTTATCCCCTAGGAACAATAAAAGCTCCCACAGGATGGAGTAACACTAATATTCTACCAAACAAAAAGATGAGCGATTTCCTCAAATGACTTTTCATTTTAGTAAAAATAAGACCTGTGAAGTTCTCCATGAGAAATTATTGTCAAAAACTAATTCTTGTGATAATTTTTGGGAGAATTTGCCCTTGTTCATTTGTTCACTCATTCATTGTTGCCTCTGGGACACCCAACTCTCCTCAGGACACTATTCAGTAGGCACAATGGGACTGAAAGAGCCCGATGTCTCTGGGATTTTACATTCTGCACATGACAACTACATTGTTTCATAAACAAAAATTATAAAGCCTGAACAGGAATTCCTAAGAGATTATCAGAGACATAGTTTAAATGCTTGAATTAAAATCGATGCCACACACATTCTAAGCATTTTACGAGCAACCTGGGAGACAAAGCAGGTGGTTTTGTGGCAGGTGAGGTCTCTTTCTCCTCCTGACACACTGTCCTCCCCAAGACAAGCAAGAGTGGATGCATGCTGACCTCCTTCCTGTACCTTCCTTCTCCTCTCAGGACTGTGGACTTAGACTCCAGAAGGATGGCTTTTACTGTTTTTGTTTTCATGCGGAGAAAAATACATGTTCCTCCCCTCAAAGTAAACACTCTGGAAGCAGTTGCGATTGTTCAGATTTCTTTAAAGACCTTGACGCCAGCTCCCGTTGCTTTTCAACTGCGGGAAACATAATGAAATTGAAGTCCCTCGTGGAGCTTTTCTTTTCCTTCTTAACAGAAAGCAGTAGGGGACACCTGGGTCACCAATGTCACTGCCATTTCAGTGTCTGCTTTGGTTTACTCTTTAAAAAAAAAAAGCACTGACTTAATCCTTTTTTATTTTCTGCACACATATGTTCTGCTTAGAGAAGCCCTCGGAGGTGCAGGTTTCGTCTCCCGCTCACCCCCCTCCACTGTCTTCACTTCTCCTTCTTTATCTGGGGCACACCAGAGGTCGGAGCCTGAATGGAGTCCCCTTCTCTAAGGCTTTTGAAGGGATCTTTAGTAGCTTTACGTTTGTTTGTTTTATTTTACTTTTATCAGGGCCTCAGCACACTTTACGTCAAGACCTACTGTGTAGTAACTCAGAAATTTACGCAGGGTCCTCTTTTGAACAAAGTTTGGAATCTATGTTAGACATTTTCTTAAGGTCTCCAAACCTACACCCATGTTCTACCCACTCAAAAGGGTCATCCTTGAACTTCTCGGATATTTGGGAACCAAAATGCTGTCCTTGAAGTTCTAAGCCTTAGCCTTGGGTGGCTGAGTCATCTTTCTGGTTCCTCTCTGATCTTTGACTTTTGGCAGTGGTACCTACCTTTTCTCTAGAATCATACAGTACAAACAAAATTTTCCTAACAAAGGTTTTTGTCTACCTTGATTTTTGTCTTCTTGACAGAAAGAATTCAACACAGAGATCCAGTTTAAACACAAGTTTGCTTAAGAGAGACAAGAAAAAGGCCATTACATAGAAGAGGGAGAGAAATTTAGTGCACCACAACCCATTGGTTTCTCGGTTCTATGTGGCAGATATGTCTAATAGTTTGGTCAACTCTTACATAGTAGGTAACATGAGACTGAGGGAGCTGACCCTTTTGCATGGTGGACAAGATCTTAAATTTAGCATCCTTCTTCCCTCACTCATCTTGCAATCTCACCGAGCAGTAGCTAGAGGACACGATGACTAGTCAAATCACATTCTCAGGATGTTGTGATGAAGCTGGGACTTTTGACAATGCCGTCCTTGGTACTGGATATTTATGACAACTGGGAGAGTGCCCTGGCTCCTTAGTTCTTGATACAGTGAAAAGAGTCTAACACCCACTTCAAGAAAGCTTTAAAACTTAAAGGTGTTCTGACCAAACAGTAGACACAAAATACAGTAATAATTTCTTGGCCTCTCTTATACGCAGTTCCCTGCCTACTGAGCCTCACCCCCTCAAGGGATAGTAACCCATATAAGTGTATGAGTAAGAAAAGCTGTATCCCTAGTTCTTTAGTATCCTCTTTAAGATGAGCAGGCATATATGCCCTGCCTGTGAGTCCAACATCTGTGCCACTTACATTAGCAGGAAAACACATCTGATTAGTTGAGGCTAGAAGTCTTATATCACAAGTAATAACTGATTTTGTTGATTGACAGTTCCCAGAAAAAACTGTGTTTCCTAGCGTCCAATCTGATTTCTCAAAACTCTGCTTTAAATAAGAACTCACCTTTCTTGACATCTTAAAGATTCCCAGTTGATTCTCTTTTGATTTTTCCAACACTCCTAGAAGCCAACTCCAGAAAAAGAACAACAGTGGGTAGCAAGAACCTCCAAGCCAACCATGGTCTTGTGTGAGCTACTCTCTGATTTGGGGGATTTATACAGGAAAAATTAAGGTCTGCTTTCCAGTAGAGAAGAGGTTTTGTGACTGCTAGCAGTAATTCGGATAGGATTCTAAATCTGCACTCAGACACATGGGGAAAAATAAATGAACTATGGCCAATTTTGGTGTAACACAGAGCTATTCTCAGACACATGGAAAAAAAATAAGAGAACTGGCTATGTCCATCCTCAATGTAGACACAGAGGTTTGGAAGAGATGGCATCTTTTGGCTGTCATACATTTGAAACATTCTGTGAGTCTAGCTAGCATTTACTCTAACTGTGAATTACCCAGAACTCTGTAACACTCTATAGGACTCAAGGCCATCTTCCCTCAATTTAAGAAACAAAAGGTTGATTTTACAATTATGTCACTACGAAGACCAACAAAATCCAAGCCAGCTGAAAGGCTAAATATCGGCACTCACTGTGACCTCTGTGCTTCTTTTCCGGTTTTAGATGGAATTAATACTGGAACATCAGGAACCCTGAATGTCCAGAAGTGCACCCAGCCTCATCCTATCCTTGGTCTGGGATTCAATGGAGTGCAAAGTATGCTCTTTGAGTCTTCCTTCCTCCTATAAGACTGCATAGGCAGTTGTTTCTATCAGGGAAGACTGATTTCTGCTGCAACATCTACTTCCTTTAGTAACGGCACAAAATGGATGTGGCTTACTTTTAGACTTTCTATAGTATCCATGGAAGCAGAGTTGTCTGGGACAGGATGGTGGATGAGACTGTGCCTAACATCAAATGCAAGGCTCTTTCGGCCAAAGAACTAGGAGGACAGGGGTAGTTAAGAAAAAAGACTCAGAACATTTCACAAAAATGATGCTCTTCCTTTAACTGTTGGCCAGTATTACCTTTAAAAACGAAATTATGAAACTCTATATAAGGCATACATACATATCTGTGCATATAGATATATTCACACATTTCACAAGAAATGTATTTTGAAATAATAATAGGTAAATATTAGAGATGAGAAGACTTGCCATCCATAATTCCAGCAAATCTAAAAAATAAGAGCCCTATGATAATGCAAATTGTAATCTCTGACACATACACACACAGTTACATGATCACACAAAATATTTTACAGGAAATAAGTTAATATACAGATTGTTCTGGTGAAACAAATTTATTAGAAAATGTAAAAGAGATACATTCAAGGCTCTGCCTTATATTTGCATACTCACAGCCACACATTTATATATGCCAACACATGAACATGCACACACAACCACCCATCAATGCATATACACATATAAACAAGCACAAGATAAAATACAAATTCTGAGCTGAATAATTATGAACTGTTATAATTTATTATTTAACATATTTGAAGAGTGATCTATTCAGATACAAATTCAGTTTTACTATTTCTTTTCTTTTTCCTGAGAAAACAAGTTCTGTCCAGGCAGGGGTGGTACATGCCTCTAATCTCAGCAATCTAGAGGAAGAGGCAGGTGGATCTCTGTGAGTTCAAGGCCAGCCTGGCCTACAGAGCAAAGTTACAAAACAGGCTCTGAAGAGAAACTCTGTCTTGAAAATCCAACAAAAGAATAAAAGGGGGAAAAAAGAAACAAGTTCTATAGTACAAACATGTTTGCCATGCGACCACAGTACATACAGAAAAATATCTCTTCTGTACTACTTGTGTTTCTGTGAATTATCTTATTCATTTGCATAGATATTTTAAATTTTAGCTGGAAATATTCTAGCAGTACTTACTCTTAGATTTTTTTGTTGTTATTGCTATTTTATGCAAAATTCATTGCCCTACTTTAATATTTCTTGTGCTATTTTTAAAATGAAGAATATATTTATAGTTAAATTACATGTGAATTGTGTTTGTTTATCCTGAGAAATATGAGTCAAAATTTTGAATTTTATCTCTGTTTTATTAAAATTATACTTCTTCTTTTACATTATTCTTTCGACTTACTATTTTCTTCTGATTCCTTTTATTCTTCAATAATAGATTTTCTATTTTAAACTAACAATAAATTAATTTTACTTTCAATGCTGTAAGATTTAAATTGTCTAAAGAGAAAATATAAACATCACCTTATTAAAGATAATGACTTTATTTTTTATTTTTGTTGAAATAGAATATTTTTTCTCATATAATATATCTTGATTATGTTTTCCCTTTCTTCTACTCTTCCCAATTCCTCTCCAACTCACCTTTAATTAATCCTGACCCAATCTTTTTCTTTTTCTCATGAGGAAACAAACAGACATGTAAGGGATAATAACAAAAACCATGTAATAATATAAAAATATATTGTAGTAAAAAAGAAAAAAAAACCTAACACATTGGAAATGAGCAAAACAACCCAAAGGAAAAGAGCCCAGGAGAAGTCAGAAGAATCAGAGACCCACTTGTTTGCTCACTCTGCAAATTCTAAACTGGACACCATTACATGTATTCAAGAATCTGCACAAACCTGCACAGGCCCTGTGCATGCTGCCTCAGTCTCTGTGGGTTCACATATGCTTTGGTCACATTAATTTAGAGGACCTTGTTTTCATGGTATCCTCAGTCTCCTCTGGTTCTTACACTCTTTACGCCTCCTCTTCCAAAGGGTTCCCTGAGCCCTCAGTGGAAGAATTTTTTTTGAGACATCCCAGTT
The DNA here is from genome assembly GCA_001685075.1 of Bramus lutescens. Lineage (NCBI taxonomy): Eukaryota > Metazoa > Chordata > Mammalia > Rodentia > Cricetidae > Bramus > Bramus lutescens. Next base: position 23,642 of record LOEQ01008512.1, on the reverse strand, counting down.
AGAGATGAATATTCTGAGGTCTCTCATTTCTGCATAATGCTTGGCTTTGTAGCTCTATATTTGTTACCATGTGCTGAGGGAGGAAGCTTGTCTGATGATACCTCATCAAGGCAGTGATCTATGAGCATAGAAAAATGTCATTTAGAATCATTGCATTTTCTTTTAATTTTTAATAGAGTAGTACTTTGTTTTACCCTAGATTTCTGGGCTATCTAGTCTCAAGTTCCTGGTCACCCAAGCAACATTGGGTATTGATTCCATCTTCTGGAGGCGGCCTTAAGTCAAATCAGATATTTGTTGGTTACTCCCAGAAGCTTACTGCTGCTATTGCCCTAGCATATCTTGCAGACGGGACACCATTGTAGATCAAAGGGGTTGTGCCTTGCTTGGTGTTAATGCTTTTCCTTTGGTAACATGAAGAGTACCTTTCTATAAGATAGACACTAGCATGAAGGGATGAAGGCTTTCTGTAGGTACTATCTACTTCTCCATGTGCGACAAGTTATATAGGTGTTGTCTTCAGCAATGGGGCCTTGTCAATCAGTTTGTAGGGAATAACCTATAGTCTTGGCAACAGTCTGGGCTGTTTGGAATTTTTAGGTGACCTCTTTGGCCAACAATTCAATTAGATGCAACCAAATCCTGGTAAGAAAATCTTCATTTGGTGTCAAGAAATTTCCAATTTCACATATGTTTTACCCTTTATTTGGTGACTTCATATTGATGGCCTTTTTATGTGTATATATTTTAACAAAATTCTGGTGTGTTAGATTTCCATGCTATCCCTCAAATAGCCCTTAATTTTACCTACCTCGCCACATATTCCCACACTTGATCGTCTCTCTTTCCCCATCCACTTGGTCCTCTTGTGTTAGTCTTCGTCAATCCCATCAATCCATCATTATCTATTCTGTCTCTGTCTCTGCCTAGTCAGTTATTCTGTACCTGACCTCTGTGCTTCTAAGGAAAATAGCTTGGTTGTCATTGACTTAATAGCTAATATCTACAGATAAGTGATTAATATAATATTTGTCTTTCTATGTTACCCCAATCTCAATGACTTTTCTCTAGTCCTATCCAGTTATTTGGAAATTTCATGATTTCATTCCTTAATGGCCGAGTAATATTCCCTTTTGTAAGTGTATCACACATTTATCCATTCAGCTGGTCAGAGACATCTAGATTGTATCTAATCTTTGTATTTTTTGAAAACAGGAGCAAGGAATGTTGTCAAAAATGCACCTCTGCAGTACGATGAAGCATCCTTTTACATATGTGCCAGAGGTGATATATAGCTGCATCTTGAGATAAATAGATTCCCATTTTCTTCAGGAACTGCCACACTGATTTCCATGATGGATGTTCAAGTTTTCAGTCCCACCAGCAATGGATGAGGGTTCTCCTTGTTCTGCATCCTTTCCAGCATAAGGTATCATTTGTTTTATTGATCTTGGCCATTCTGGCAGGTGTAAAATGAAATAGTTTTGATTTGCATTTCCTTGATGACTAAGGATGCGGAACATTTATTTAAGTGTATCTCAGACATTTCAGTTTCCTCTTTTGAAATATTTCTGTTTAGATCTGTTCCCTGTTTTCTTTTTAATTGGATTATTTATTTGTTTGATATCTAGTTGTTTTTTTTTCAGTTCTTTGTATAATGTGGTTATTAACCCCCTATCAGTTGTGTAGTGGGTAAAAGTCTTTTCCCATTCTGTTGGCTGCCACTTATCTGAATGACTCTGTCCTTTGCTATGCAGAAACTTTTGTTTCATGAGGTCTCATTTATTAATTTTTGATTTTAGTGCCCATGCTTAAGGTGTTCTATTCAGAAAATTGTTTCCCATGCCAAGGAGTCCAAGGCTATTCCTCATTGTATCTTTTATCAGGTTTTGCATATCTTGTTTTGAGTTTTTTGCAGGGTGATAAGTATTGCTCTATGAAAACTTTTCTATTTGGTGCCATCTAGTTTGACAAACACCATTTATTGAAGATAGATGCTGCCTTTTATTCCAGTGTGTATTTTTGGCTTTTTAATTAAAAAGCAGATGTCCATAGGTGACTAACTATGTGTACTAAGTGTGTGTGTGTGTGTTTATGCCTGGTGTGGAGTTACTTCTTCCTTCTGTCCTCTGTTTCCATGGGTGTGGTTAACCTCTTTAGGATGGAATTTTCCTTCTAGCACCTTCCACATGACTGAATTTGTAGATATATAGAGCTTAAATTTGGCTTCATAATGGAATATCTTATTTTCTCCATCTATTGTGATTGAAAGTTTTTCTAGGTATAGTAGTTTGCACTGGCATTTATGGTCTCAGGCTCTGTGAAACATCTGTCCAGACCCTTCTGGGATTTACAATCTCCATTGAGAAGTCAGGTATAATTCTAATAGGTCTTCTTTTATATGTTACTTGATCCTTTTTGTTGCAGCTTTCAATACTGTTTCTTCTATAGCTTTACTGTTTTAATTATTTGCTGAGGAGACTTTTTTTCTGTCTATTTGGTATTTGAAAGAAAAAACAAGAAAAAGGGGGCCATGACGAGATGTGATGGAGGAGAAAGTTTGCTGTAGAAAAAAGGAGAGTATAAATAGAGGCAGGGACATCTAGGACAGTTCAGAGTAGAAATGACCAGGCCGAGCTTGGTCATGTGGGAAGATAGGGAGGAAGAAAGGGAGGGAAGAGAGGGGAACCAGTTATAGCAACCAGGAGATCAAAGATACAAAAGAGCCAGTAACCAAAATATCTTGATTATATAGGGAAGCACCTCTAAGTGAAGGACAGGCCAGCCCCTGACCTGGAGAGGTCAGGGTAGAGGTTAGGCCATGTTGAGACCAACTGTACCTTGTAATAGGTAGGGACTGAGAAATGAAGGGAAAACCTAGTGCCCAAGTGTGCTTCCATATGTTCAGTAGTCCTCGTAAGTCTTTGTCCTGCATTTGAAACTTAACAGTGTTCTTTATGCTTCTTATATCCTGATAGGCATGTTCTGCTTTAGGCTGCAGAAATTATCTTTTATAATTTTGTTGAAAATATTTTCTGTGCCTGTGACCTGGGTTTCTTCTCCTTCCTCTATTCCTATTATTCTTAGATACAATCTTTTCATAGTGTCCCAGATTTCTTAGAAGTGTTGTGCCAGGAATATCTTAGATTTAACATTTTGTTTGACTGAGGTATCCATTTCTTCTAATGTGTTGTCAATGCCTGAGATTCTTTCTCCATCTGTTGAATTCTTTTT
>LOEQ01008512.1:0-12037 GCA_001685075.1 Bramus lutescens | reverse complement strand
AGGGAAATGGGAGGAGGGGAGGAGGTGGAAATTTTTAATAAAAAAAAATAAAAATAAATTCATTATATATCATGTAGTTGACCAATATTGACTATTAAAGCTGCGATTATTTAGACAACTGTCAAATATCTTAAATGAAACCTAGAAACATTAAAAGGAAATAAATTGAGAAATTTTTCATTCAAATGTATTTCCTTTTAGTACCTTATGGAAAAGTAAGCTTTCAGATACTTTAGAGAAAAATTATTAAGAGTTAATCTTAAAGAAGACATTTTAGGATGTAAAAGCAACAATATTTCCCATATGTAAGAACAAAAATCAAAGAACATTTTAAATTATATGAAAACTATATTTTGACTATCCAAACATAAGATTTTAACAGTACAGAAAATAGCAATTCTTTTAATTAAAACACAATTATATAATTTTCTACCTTCCTTTGATGTGGGACAATTCTGTATTCTGTCAATTATGTTTTAAATAAATGATGATTTTCCAGTAGCCAGGCAGGATGTATAGGCAGGACAACCAGACAGGAAGTAAGGTGGGGAAATGAGAACAGGAGTATTCTGGGAAGAAGGAAGCTCTTTCTGCAGTCCTTCACAGACACAGGAGAAGGAAGATATGACCTGACCCCACCGAAAAAGGTACTGAGCCACGTGGCTAACATAGATAAGAATAATGGGTTAATATAAATTATAAGAGTTAATAAGAAGCCTGAGCTAATGTGCCAATCAGTTTATTAATGTAGACCTTTGTGTGATTTCTTTGGGACTTATAGGCTGGAAAGAAACCCTAACAAACAGGCCCTTGTGTTACATTTGCTTTTTTCCCTTCCAAATCCTTCCATGATACATTGTTATTTCCCCTCAAATTCATGATCTCTTTTCCTCTGTTTATAGTCACACACACACACACACACACACACACACACACTGCTGAGTTCTTTTTGTGTTCTTGTATGTGTATGTCATTGGGTTTGACAATTTCTTATTGGGCTAGTCTACTATTTGTACCATAGATCATTCAGGAACATAGCTTACCTTAAATAATTGAGAGAGAGGTTGGGGGGAGAGCTCTGGACACTTTCTTCCTTCTAGGATGGACAGCTCTGGGCTGTCTATGCTACAAATCAAGTGGGTTGACAATGACCTGCAACATTTCAATATGTTACTGCATTCTTTGAAGTCACAAGGTCTGACTGTACTTGAGATTCTCCCACATTTTAACTTCTGGAAAATAGAAATTTGAACTGATATTTTTTTTAAAAGTTGTGTCTGTGTGAAAGGTAGAGTTGGTTCTCTTCAAAGCTGAAAGGTGACTTGGTATCTTGGGAGGATTCTGCGCATTGTGTGTGTAGAGGTGCCTTTTTCAACTTCTCAGCATAGACTGGCTTACCTGAAAACACACTGTAGAAGATTCCAAACCATCACCTCATCATGTATGCAAGCAAACTTTTGAGAAATTTTCTCAAAAGACATGTGAGCAGCTCCCCAGAAGCCTCATGCCCAAAGGGGAGTCTCACCGCTGTGCAGGGGCCTTACCAACTTGTGCTTTTCTGTTTTCACATGTCAAAGATGTGGGACAGAATCTTGTACTTGAAAATTCTATAAATGAGTTGCTATGAAATAAATTCTGACCTGAGTAGAGGCAGAAAGAAACCACAAGATTTGAAACTCAGAAATGCTTGAGAAACTCGTAAGTGGGTAATAGCTCCTGTCACATTTATGGTCATTCCTTGTCTGTCCTAATAGAATAAGTCATTTAACAGATAAGTAAAACTAATTAATTAAGACCCAAAAACCTGAAACGATCTTGATGAAAGCAATACACTCTGAAGCTTCCCAGGAAAATTTTAGAACAGAAATTCTCCTGTCTTTGTTTAACCAGCATTCAACAAATACAGATCAAGCACTTTCTGCAAAGCAACTGTAGATAGGACATGGGAAATTCTTCCTGTCAGTCATCCTGTACCCCCAGAGAATACTTTAACCAGGTTGTCAACCTGTGAATGTGTGCGATAGCATACCAAAAAAATTTCAGAAGGTTTCTAAATGCTTAGTACTTTCCCTGCTAGAGGGGGCTTCAAATTGAAAAGGTCTTACATTCTTCCTGCAGTCCATTTGCGTTAAAGAGCACACTCACTTCTTATGAGTTCTTAAACTATGTCTAATACTAGAAGCAATGAGAGGGGGTGAAAAAAATTACCATCAGAGAAAACAGAGAAAGAAAAATAGAGTACAAAGTTGAAGAAACTCGATATAAACTGGATACCAACAAGAAATATAAAAAAACCCACCACCTGTCACACGTATCCAGCTAGTCTCACTGAAGTTTCAGTAGCCGGCATTTCATCTGTCATATGAAAACATTTTCAATACCGTCTACCAACACAGCACTAAATTCTGGACTACCATTAATGTCAACCCATTTATAATTTTGGCTTGCAGCACTACAAAAAGGCAGATGACAGCCTACTATTTCACACCTGCTGTTGAAATGAATAAAAATGACTGAAATCTTTAAAACCAAAGGAAAGTGGAAAGAAAAAATAAAGCGAAGAGCACGACCCAGGTAAGCCAATGGAAGCTCTCTGCCTGATTTGAGTTCCGAGGCCCAGGTTTCAACTAAGTTGTCTTCAATAGATCTGGAAATAACCATGGATGATCCTACAAGAAGAAGCTAACCTACATGGGAATACTTTGTTCTATTTTTGATTGTTGTGATTTATGCAACTCCTTGGAATTTTGTAGCTTCTTCCTGTCAACATATCTGTCCCGATTCCAAATGAATAGGATAAATACCTTTCTCAGTATTCCTCCTAAACATTGCTTTATAAAAATATTGTGCATATTTATGTATCTGTGCTTATTTATTTGTTTATTTTGTGGTTATTTGTATTGTTATGTCCGAAAAGTGTAAGCAGCACAGTAAGAGTGAATCAAGTGCTAGACTTTGATGGAATTACCAATTTCGCTGGTTTATTTAATTCATCTAACCTCAAGCGCAATGAGAAATAGCTCTGATAATTAGTTGCTGTGGTTATGAATCTTTCAGTTTGTATAGTGATAATGATGTCTGAGTCATGCATCTTTAAACAGGAGAAAGAAAAACTCTTCATTTACTATAATACCAGGATACTGTTTGCCTTCCTCATTTTCTTGTGGAGCACATCATACTTTTATTATAACATCAGTATATAATTTGCCTTTTCCTTGTCTTGTGATTTCCACTGATTACATTGAATAGATGGAATGTGAAAATGCTGGAATCTAAGCAAATAATAGTTTCTATTTTGATATTATCAAATAATTTCAGAAAAATCTCAAATTATTCATGAATAATAATTTATTGGCTTTCTCTATTTCAATTCTTTATATTCTCTTCATAAAATATAAATCCAGATCATATAGAATAATGCTGAATAGAAATTTATACCCAACTTAAGTTGAAAAAATCTAAAAACACCCCTATATATAATCCATTCTAAAGGAAGTCTGAGTCACACATGTTCTTCTCGAGTCCAATTCTGCCATTCTTCTTCAGCTTAGCTAGAGAATAGATGAGGGATTCAGGCAGAGTGTGCTTGTGAACTAGTAATTGTGGAAGAAAGTGTTGTGACCTTTTCCTTCTCACCACAGTGGAAAGACAGAATGTAGTGTAAGATCTTTAGTCGAGGTCAATGGGCATTACAGCAAACTACATCACCTTCTTCAGTTACATTCCTACTGGGAGTTGTTTTAGCTATTCTGGCCGAAATCTTGCTCTAACAGGAGTAAAAGAATCTAAGAGAAAGGGGGACACAGAGACTACTATCATTAAAGCAACAAAGAGTATTAAAAGGTTTCCCCATAGGGTAGCAATGCACCAAAGTACAAAGGCTTGAAACCACATGCACGCATCCCATACACAACATATCTATGCTTTCAAAGAAGCCCTGAACAGGAGACCATGAGCCAAATTATCAAGTATTTGAATTGGGAGAATAGAGAAAGAAGCAAATCCACAAGAGTATAATCTCATTTCTCAGTAGCCCACACGTTTCACTCTGGGTTATTGCTGAGATGTCAGTGATACAGTGGCTCTCTACAGATTCTCAGCTAATAAAGAAATACTTCAACTTGACTAGAAATTTCCAAAGGATCTGCTCCTAATATGAAAGAGACGAGGCCAATGACAGTCATGTCCTTAATGAAGTGTACTGTGTTCCTCTTGATATAGAAGATTCTCTAACTGAGAACCGCCTCAATGGCTTTAGGAGATAGGAAATTTGACATAACGAGAACTGAAGGTAACCATTAGAAAGAAAATGATTAAAAGTATTTCAGATTTGATAGCCTGTTCAGTTTGAACTCTAATTAGATTGCCTATAGTTACAGTGTCTCAAAACATGAGATCACACAATGGTAAAATATATTTCTAAAAATTATCAATCAATTAAAATGTGGCCCTAGGACCATCCTAAGTAATAAATGCATGCAAAGCAGTCATTCATATTTATTGTTTTTACATCTGACCCCCAGCAAAGTTTTCTTCTGAATCTTACCAGTTTCAATAATATTTTTTATGTCAATGAAGGTACAATGAATGCTTGTACCTGCAAATGGCCAATACACTACATCAAATGACTACTATATACTGTCAAATTTCTCTAATTAAAAAGAATTGTCTTTGAAACACTCATCCTTGGCATAGCTAGGAAAGCTTGTCAACAAAACATGATTTGTAGGATACAGGGAGGGGGAGAGCAAGTTGGTTATCATCCATCTTTACTTAGGAAGCATCTAGAGGCAGTTTGTACCATTTGTCCAGTGGATAAGCAGTCAGATGCCCTGACTTCCTTGAATTATCTACCTAAGTTGAGAAGCCTCTTCCTAAAAAAATACATAGATTGCCTTCTAAGCTCCTGTCACACAGATTCTTGATATGTGGAAGCATGAAATTATAGAGAATGACAGAAGGGACCTTCAATTTTACTTAGTGTAAACTTTGTAATTTATTGGTGAATAAATTCAATCACAGATAAGTTGAATGACTTGTCCAAGGTCTAGTAGATCATAACTCAGGCCTCCATTTTGCAGTTCAGTCATTTTCTACAAAGATTTCATTTCCTCAAAAGCATTTGTTAACACAATGCAGGCACATTCTCAAATCTGAGTCCAAGGGACTTAGATAAAAATGGGGCAAAGAAAAACTTTTGATTAGAGTAAGAATAGCTGCTGAGTCAATTATCATTATTTCTGGAAAAATGCAAAGGGAAAACATGCAAAATCATTTATTTGATAGGCTTATGTTGACAAATGTCATTCTAATCACCTATATTTGTTTTGCTGAAACAACAGGAAGTCCTTATGACCCATATGCCACAGAAGTGTTGGTCTACAGATATCAAACAATCACAACGCCAGACAGAAAAGTAATTTAATTCTGTATAGTATTCTTTGTTCTAGACACAACACTCCACCTGTAGAACTAGTGAATCTTCCCCTTGGACTTGATAATGCCCTAAATGGTTTGACACTGTCTAACATATGCTAAAGGGAAGAGATCTGTAGATTTTTGAAAATAACTAGATTATGAAGAAGTCAGTTGGATGCTGTTTTCAGAAGTGACTTGACTGTCAAAGTAAAAGAAAAAAATGATCGATGCCAAAATAACAATTATCAGATTGTATTGAGTATGAAAATTTGAGGAGTCCCTTACATGTGCATGTAATCAGAGAGATGGAACTACAATCAGGAGATACAGAAAGGCAGCCATGTTGTTGGATAAGAGTGGGTTTATGAAATATTGACAAACATGAAATGATTGTCATCAGTCACTGTCAGAAGAGAACCACTCTCCTCCTCTCTTTTACAAATGATCCAATTAAAGGAAACATGTTGGCTATGAAAGTCAAAATCAACAATGCACTGTACACTGACAACCAATCCAACACATAAAATCAATAGTGCATTCTGCCTCCATAAAGCACAAAGAGACAGTGAGACTTCCCCACCTCTTTAGTCAAATATGACACTGTATCAATCGATCACAACTCAGTACTTATTGAGCAAGACTTCTGAAGAATGCAAACTGAACTACACCCTTACATCCCCTCCCCGTTTTATTTCAATATATTTTAACTTAAAGGCATAATACTTGGAATGTTCTCTTGTCACAGAGAGCTGTTCCTGTGTAATCATTACACAGTTTGACATTGACTCTATTTATATGATTATAAAACTCTGTAGTGCTAGAAGCAGAAATGTCTAATCACAGATTTTAATTTTAGTTTCTCTATGCCATAGCTTCCTGAAAGTTCTCCCTCAGTGTGACAAGCAAGGCATATATATGGTTATGATTAGTCATCAAGTTTGCACTATAACTAAAAATAATCTGAAGGGGACCTGAATAAGTACTAGAGATTGAACAAATTACAAGTCTGACAGAAGGAAAAACCTATTCATGCTTCATATCTGATGCAGTATAGAAAAGAGAGCAGAGTTGGTTCAGTTTTGGTGAGAACCTATGTGTCCAGTGAATGTGAATCAAGCATTTTCCTTCTCTGCATCTCAAGTTTCTTCAAAAATTAGGAAAACAGTGGAGCTCATGAGGCCCCACTGCTAACCCAGAGTATTTTGGGGAGGGCTGCTAAGAGTTGGTTTTCTTCCGTGGTGTGGCCTTTGGCCTCCTGTGGATGGCACTGTATCCATACACATAGGGACAGCATAATTTATACTTGATGGATATACAACAAGGAGGAAAAGGAAGAGAAAGAAAAAGAGGGAAGGGAAGCATGAAGTAGTAAGAGGAAGGAGAGGAGGAGGAAGAAGAAGTATGAATTTGGGGGAGGATGTGGGTGAGTGATTCTGGAAGAAGTTGGGGTGTGTTCTAAATGCACTATGTTTGTTTATGAAATTATTAAATAATAAAAGCAAAAATGTAAGGACAGAAGAAGAGAGAGAGTAAATAATAAAAACAATGGAAGGAAGGAAAGAAAAAAGAAAGGAAGGGAGGGAGGAAGAGAGGAAGGGAGGAATGAGGGAAGGAAAAAGGAAGAAAGAAAAGAGGGAAGGAAATATAATGGTAATGAGAAAAAATAAGCAACCAGACTTTATCTTAGGTTATGTTTTATACATGATGTTCCTCAGTATCCACACTCAGAGTACATTATCTATCAGGACAGACTATATAAGTATAGAAACATGGAAACAAACTTTATGAATGGCAATCATCAGCATATGTACAGTGAATTTTCTTTTATATTCTCCATTCATTTTCTTTTCTGGGTGCTGAATTCTCTTCCCTGTGGATAGAAATCTGCATTTCAGTTTGTGGTCTGGTGTGTCTGTCCATTCTCCCCTTCCTTTCTTCACCGCTTTATCTATTTCTTTCTCTCCCATCAAGTACATCTACTCTGAACCATAAACTGAGATTCACCTTTATTTGTTTAGTTCGCTGTTCTCTTCAGATATTATACATTCTCCATTTCAAGGGGATACTGAAATGTGTGGATCTTTATGTGGAAATTCCTGAATATTTTGCTAATTCCTTAATCTGAACTCCTTAGTATCTAGAGAAATAAGAATCCTGTAAAAAATATTACTTGGTATCATAATTTTTGAGAAAAATAAAATTATTAGATGTTACATTTATTATAAAAATACCCCAAGTATAATCAAAATATAACTCAGTAAAATTATAAAAATAACATTTAATAGAGAATATTAGTACAATAAAGCCCAATAATTAAAGAAATAGCTAGATGGAAATGTTTAACTATAGCAAAAACACTTCCAATTCTTTCCAGGGAGGTATTAGGTCATTTTTCAATTAATGTTTTACACTTTGATTTGCGTTTTTCCTTCTTTAACTCATACTACTTTGATAACTAAGGAAATAGTCTAAAGTATACCAGAAACTTCAGCAAAATGCTTTGTAGTCCTATGTCTGTAGACACTGAATATAGGTAAATGCAAAGTTTATTTACTATTTAATAAAAAAAAACTAGCAATGACTTAGTTTGTTTTCTCATTCCCTATTTATTTTAATTTTTATTTTCAGAATTCTAGTACTCTAATTGTGTTTTAGCGGTGAAAATTTTTATTACCATAAAAAATATGGTAATAATCTGAAGTAAATCAAAACCTGTTATTTGATTTCCTCAATCATCCATGTACGTTTACATAAGTTATGGATATCGGAAATGCTCTCATTCACAAGGCATTGATCACATTTAAGCTTTATTCTTTCTTGGTGCCTATGAGAGTGCTATTTATCTACCCAGACCTCCTACCATTCTAACAGAGACTTGCTACTGTCATTCTCTTTTTAGAGATGAAAATTGAAAATTAAATCTTTCCATAAAGAACTTCATAGAATCATATTTGCAACCCCATCATTGTGAAGGCCAAGGCCAGCATGAGCTACATCTTTGATATGCTGTTTCAATTACTTGGTTACTTCCCTGAACTTTAAAGTAAGACTCCAACACTGAGGACAACACACATTCCAGGCATAAAACTTGGAAGAATCCAACTGTTAACTGAACTGGAAGCCTTAACACCGAGTACTAGGTGTTATAGAATGTAAAGGATCTATGCTAGCTTCTAAGGAAGGAAAACAATCAGGAGTTCTATCCATCTGGAAAACCAATGAAACCCAATACTTACAAGTCCAGCAAGACACCCCCATTGGTATAATAGTGATATTTTCATCTTGTTGATAACCAATAGTTGTATAGCTAAAATTAAGTCTCACTTAATCAGAGAGGTTTCATGTCTGGTGCTGTAAGCATAGTCAAGTAACAACGGATAGAAAGTTCGTGATCCCTAGAGGAGAACTCTTTATTGTCACATTCTAAAACAATAATTTTTCTAGTAAAATCAAAGAATCAGACCTGACTATCATAACCTAGTTAAAGCAAATTTAATACAACTCTTATACCTAAGATTCAATGAACATAGGCACAAAACATCTACTGTAGTGATTATTGTACTGACTCATGGATCATGGAAAACTAAGTAATATTATAACTTTTATATAGGAGGAAGAGTCACTCAAATGGTACACACACACATATATATTCATGCATATACATATATAGTATTGCATATTATATATCTCCATTCATCTATTGCTGGACAACTCTGTTAATTTGCATTCTTGATTATAGTCAATGAAGCAGAAATGAACATGGTCTATTGATGGACAACTCTGTTAATTTGCATTCTTGATTATAGTCAATGAATCAGCAATGAACATGGGAGTACAAATCTCTGTTGTAGGGTATGGACTTAAAGAAAATGCAGAAAAATGAATGGATTTAGAATGCATAATATTAAATAAAATCAGGCAATCTCAGATTAAAGTAAATCACAATTCCCTCATAAGCAGAATCTCTTACTAATAATATATGTACATATGTAAACAAATGTACTCATGAGTCATTATAACGTAAAGAAACAAGAACAACTCAATATAAGTGAATGAAGAATGACTAAATGCAGGTAATTGATATTACTTAGGAAAGAACATATGAAGCTAATTGTTTTGTAGTTTTGATTCTGTCATGAACCCTTTGTCTGGATAGTCAAGCAGTGCACAAAATATACTTGTTGCTAAAGGTGTAAAATTCAATATGAAACCTTGCCATTTGTCATTTGTTCCAAATAACAATCTTTTTATTTTATTTTACATTTCATCCACAATCCCCCCCTACTCCTCCTCCTGCTCCCCTTGCCTCCCACCCCCAACTATTCCTCCCAACAGATAAGGGCTTCCATAGGATGTTAACAAAATCTCTTAAATTAAGCCGGGGCAGGACCAAACCTCTTTCCCCTACATTAATGCTGAGTGTGGCATCCCACCATAGGGAATGGCCTTCAATAAGCTAGCTCATGCACCTGGGATAGATCTTGATCCTACTGCCAAGTGCCTCACAGATAGCCCAAGTTTCACCACTGTTTCCCACATACGGAGGTCCTAGTTCAACACCATGGAGGCTCCATAGCAGTTGGTCTAGAGTTCCAGTGTTTCTACGAGCTTGGGTCAGCTGTCTCTGTAGATTTCTTTCTCATAATCTTGACCTCCTCCACTACTCATATATTCTCTCCTCCCTCTCTTCTACTGAATTCCTGAAGCTCTGCTTTGTGCTTGATTGTGGATCTCTGCCTCTGCTTCCATCAGTTGCTGGATTAAGGCTATATTATGATAGTTGGGGTATTCACCAAGCTGATTACAGGGGCAAACATTTGGGCTCCCTCTCCTCTATTGTTAGGAGTCTTAGCTGGGGTCATTGTGGATTCTTGGGAACTTCTCCAGCATCAAGTTTCTCCCTATCCCTTAGTGGCTCTCTTTATCAAGATCTCTCTTTCATTGTGTTCCCACTCTGTCCCTCTCTCTCCTCAACCATCCTGTTCTCAACTCCCATGCTCTTCCATTTATCACCCCAACCTACCCCACTCCCAGTTTAACCAACAGATCTCATTGAATTCACCTTCCCTGGGCAATTATTGTGTCCCTCTTAGGGTCTACCTTGTTATGTAACTTTTCTGATACAAAAAAAATTTAATTAAAAATGAGATACAGAGCTAAACAGAGAATCCTCAACAGAAGAATCTCAAATGGCAGAAAGACATTTAAGGAATTGCTCAACATCCTAATCATTAGGGAAATGCAAATCAAAACAGTTCTGAGATTCTATCTCACACCTGCCAGAATGGCTAAGATCAAAACTACTAAGAACAGTTTATGTTGGAGAAGATGTGGAGTCCAGGGATCACTCCTCTACTACCAGTGGGATTGCAAACTTGTAAAGACACTTTGGAAAAAGTATGACGGTTACTCGGAAAATTAGAAATTAATCTTCCACTCCTGGGCATATACCAATGAGTACTCAATCATACCACAAGGACACTTGCTCAACAATGTTCATATCAGCATTATAGTACTAGCCAGAACCTGGAAACAACTTAGAGGCTTCTCAACTGAAGAATGAACAAAAAAGTGATACATTTACACAATGCAGTATTATTCAGCCGTAGAAAAGCAATGACATCATGAAATTTGCATGCAAATATACAGAAATAGAAACCCACCCTGAGTGAGTAACCCAGACTCAGAAAGACAAATGGTATTTACTCACTCATAAATGGATATTAGATGTAAAGCAAAGGATAACCAGACCAAATGGCAATCTTACCTCTATATAATTTCATTAAGTAGTGTAGACTTTGAGATTTTTAATTTTCAGTATTTCATGTTTTATTTCTTTACAAGTTTTTTGAATAATTAAGTGTATTATTTAAAAATACTAGACTTAGCAAGAAATTTATTGAACTACAAAAGCTTATTTTTGACAATCTACAAGCATTTATTTTCATAGCTCAAATAGTCAACTAGAGCAACCATACAATTATTTCAGTAATTAGAATCATTATCTGAAATCATGTTTTAAGGAACCACCTTTAACCCAAAGTATATTTTTCTACTTACTGCCCATTTAGATAAAAGTCTGTTGGATAATTTTTCATATAGAAATTATAATTAGAATTGTCTTGTTAGGTAGTAGGAAATCAAAAGTTGGAATAACCTACAAGTTGTAAGCAGGCTGCTGATAAAAGGGTAATTGGATTGTTTTACCTGTGTTCCTTTATACACACTTAGGAATTGAGTAGGAATTCCAAGAAAGATGTATGTTGTAATTAATTACAGGTACTTAGTTGGGTCATTTCCTGACAACACTAAGCTGAAAGGCTAAGACTGATTTGTATACATGAAACATTTTTGTTTAGATAAGATGTGAAGAAGATTCCCCAAAAAATGTGTGCTGGGATTTCCCTACCTTCACCATCAGTTATGAGAGTTATGGTACCATAAAATATGAGCAACATCTATCTTAGTTTTCTCATGAGAATAAATGCCTATAAGAAAATAATGAATGCTGCTATATCATGAAACATACTCAGAAAAAATAATGTCCTTCAGATTAGGGCTCATATTTTTGAAATACTCTATAACAGTTCCATAACAGTTATGCTACATGTTTCATGAA
>LOEQ01008511.1:27398-44525 GCA_001685075.1 Bramus lutescens | reverse complement strand
AGGACCTCTGGAAGAGCAACCAGTGTTCTTAACCACTGAGCCATCTCTCCAGCCCCAATACTCAATTTATTAATGTGAAAAGAAACCTTGTCAAAATGGAATTCAAATACGTAACTCATTAGAATTCAAGTAAATATAAAATTATAATGAATCAAAATTTTTCATGTGTCAAATTATTAAAAATGTTGAAAGACATAAAGGTAATTATTTGGAAACTAAACAATAGTCATCATAGTTTGGCATTAAAATGCTTTTTTTTTTCAGGAGAGGGGTAACAGTTACATGTATTTTTGAGCTCCCTGGAATGGTTAGTAATAGACTGTTTCCCAATTAACATTTCTTATAACCCCCTCTCTGTTTCTTTCCTCCAACCCTTTCCACTACTATCACACACACACACACACACACACACACACACACACACACATTAAATAGAGAAAGAGAGGTAAGGAAAGGGGAAGAAATGTATGGGATCATCAAAAGAAAAGAGAGGCAAAAATATTTCATTCTATCATCTTCTTAAAATGTACTTGTTTCAAGACACCTTTGGATCAATTCATTCTTCTTTACTTCAAACTAGTGTCCTTTAAGGGTATACTTGTAATTGCTAAAAAAAGACTATATATGTTTATGGACTACAATATGTATTGATATATGAATGCCCTGCAGAAATATTAATCAAATTAATATATACATATAATACATATATCATATATATATAAGTATATGTATATTTCCTTCTATAATATTTTTCTTGAAAAACATTTAAAATATAGTCTTTTAACAATTTGAACTATGAACTACATTAAAAAATTGGTAACAACAGTCATCACAATTTATCACTAAAATTATTCCTCCATGATGACTTTGAGTCCTTCGATCAACATCTTGATTGTTGTCTTCATGAGATAACATTCTTATTAAAATATATTTTCCATGTAAACTTAAAAAATACTGAGACAGAAATTTGAATTATGAGCTCTCAGCATGAAATACAGAAGAATAAAGATAGGAATAGCAAATCCTTCCCATCAAGTTGACAAAAATACAAAAATAAGTATGCTTATACTTGACAAATTTTTAGTGATGGATACAAATATCATTAATATTGCTTAAGGTTTAGGTTTGACTACAACTGGAATTCTCCAGGGCAAAGTCAAGTGCAGTATGTAATCCTTTAAAAGGAAAAGTCATAAATGGTCTTTAATATCAACTTACACATGTATAAAATACTTATGAATTTTAAAATATATTATATTTTATGTATTAGGCATTATCCTAATTTATAATTTTTACATCATTTTTTACATAGACTCATTTTATTTTCAGTTATTTTGTTCTTGTTTGTGAACACTGGTAGTATTCCTTTGCCTCAGTGGATATCATCTTCAATTTTTTTCTGAATACTTAGTTTATAAAAAAAATCAATATGAAACTTTTAAGTTATTTGACAAAGCTTATATATTATTCGTTGATGGAGGTAGAATTTAAGACTGCATAAACTTACTCAAAGACCTATGCTCCTCTAACCTCACTGCATAATGCCAGCTATGATTAATAAGTTTTGAGTGGCTGTAATAAATATATTCACATACAAGGAAGTGTAATACAGGATAAGAAAAGGAAAAGTTTACACATTATGGTGTAGAAAATTATAAGAAACATTGGGGTGAGATCAGTCACATCAGACTACCTTGTCAACCTCAATGTGGATTGTGCTTGAAATAAAAAAGAAAAAGCCCTTATGTTCTTGTAAGTACATGTCAAGCTTTTTGGATATTGCTCAGTAAACCAACCAGCTAGAAAATTCTTTCATAGTAGTGAAATAGGCAGGAAAGGTTTGATTACATCCTTGACTTAGGTTTCTCACTGTGGAACCTGGGAAAAAGACTGAGAGATTCCCTAATTCCCAGTTATAGTACACTTTGATGCAGCCAAATACAATGAAAACCTGATAAATATAGTGTGTATGTAAGATGAGAATGCTTAATTTGGAAATTCCAGAGCACATACAATTGGCAGAGGCAGGAATTATACCTTGGTCTTAGGGAATCTCTCCAAAGACAGTTAATGCACCAAAGATCTGGGAGTTTAGAAGATTCTGTGGTGGAGTATTTTCTCCTTTTTTCATGGCAATATATTTTACAAGTCTGATCTTCCTTTAAATCTAACATTTCTGTTTAGTGATTCTACATTGATATAATCAACCAAATCTTATCTTTTTCATTCCACTATCTTAGACCCTTAAAACATATTCCTAATATGTTACATAAACATCTGCTTGAATGCATTAGCAAACTTATTAATAGATTTGGTATTTTAATAAGAACTTCATGAACCACTTTCTCTATCTCACATCTAGACATCTGCATGGCCTTGTGTTTAATTATACATGTTGAAGTAATGGTTTTGGGGAAATGAGAAAAATTAGCATTGTCTTTTTACCATTTCCTTCACAAAACATCATTGTAGGTTCTGCAAACAATGCAGAATTAATTCTTATAAGTAAGGGCTTAGAGAGAAATCACTGCAGAGGATAGACATTGATAAGGAGTGACATCTCAGTAAACTAAACCATTTCAAACTTGCGAATCTGTGGTCACAATCTTAGTAGACTTCATTTCACCATACTCCACTCCTAGTTAGAGGAACATTTTTTTTCCTTACAAACACTGCTCTCTCTTTAATTGAACATCATGTAAGATCAGGACATATTTTGCTGCAGGTTAACTGCATTTATAATGAGGACTAGGTCGTGAATTTTGACAACTTGTCCATTATATCTTTTGGAGACAAGATCCTCTTTCTGGGAACACATTTAAAAATGCTTAGACTGTTTGTGTGCATGCGGACCTTGTTAATTTTATCAATGAGTTCATTCTTTTTCTGTGTTACTCTATGCAGAATGCAAGACATACCACCTAAGATTATTATTTTAAATATTTTTCCACAAGTTTTCAGATAGTTTATATACAGTTTTCCAAGTTCCTTTCCATACAGCAGAAGTGAATCAGGAGTTTCCAATAAATAAAAATTAGAAAATTCCTTAAATAATCCACATGATAGACTTTGAGTGCATTTAATGCTATCAGTAATGGTTCTTCAGTCTAGGATAGGATGACAACAAAGCTGTCTCTAGTATCAGAAAACAAATAGCAGTAGAAATGTCTTACTTAGTGTTTCTGCTGCTGTGAAGAGACACCACTGCCGCAGCAACTCTTATAAAGAAAATTATTTGATTTGGCCTGACTTATAGTTCAGAAGGTTAGTCCATTATCATCATGGCAGGACGCATGCTTGCATGGAGACAGACATGGTGCTGGAGACGTAGGTGTGAGTTCTACTTCTGGATGGATAGGCAGCAGGAAGAGAGAGAGATTCTAGACCTGGCCTGAACTTCTAAAATCTTAAAGTCCACACACTTCCTCAACATGGCCACTACTTGTGAGCCTATGGGGGCCGTTTTCATTCAAACAACTACTAGAAAAACTGGAGAAAAATTAATTCTTTTTCCTCCCAGTTCCTTTGTACATATACAAAAGGAGCTGTGCATATTGACTATAGGTCTTCCCAATTCAAATAATCTAATAAAGGAAATCAATCACTATGGCTATCACTGGCTTACTATATGCAGCTGATTCAAATGCAGTCAATTTTGCTACCAATATTAATAATTACAAAGTATCTGGGAGGAGTTGTAGGGGAAAGTGTAGTTTTTTAATATGAACATAATACATTGAATATATATTCCAAAGAATTAATAAAACTATAATTCCATAAAAATAGTGGCTAGAATTCACATATTGCCATATGTTTATGGCAATAAACATATGTATATTAATCTTTGTTATTCTGGAATGGCTCACTTAATATAATAATCTCCAGACAATTCAATATCCTGTAAATGTTTTAATTTTCTTGGCTTAATAAAATCCCGGGTGTTTGTGCTTCATATTTTTATTATCTATTCTTCTGTTCATAGACAACTAGGTTAATTACATTTCTTTGCTATTTTAAATAGAACAGTAATGATCATGACATGGAGTGTCTTTGAAGAAGGATATTGTCTCCTTTGGGTATGTTCCTAGGACTGATGTATAGATGAATGATGTCGTACCTTTATTTTTATTTTTGAAATGCACATGGTAAGCTAACAACTACAACTTTAGCTCACCCATAACTTCTTATGACACATTTCCAACTGCAGAGAGTAAAGTTTCCCTTCTATACACAATCATATTAGCATTCATAATTATTTGTTTCCTGATAACACCTAGTATTAATTTTTATGTCCTTGTTTGCTCAGAATATTGAACTTCATGGGGACATCTTTTTATGAAAGCGCTTCTTGCTATTACAAAGAAGAATCAGTTCAAATTTGAAACCATGTAATTGTCTCTCTAGATAATTTAAAATTGTGAGGTATGGTGGCACATGCCTTTAATCCCAGAACTCAGGAGAGAGAGGAAAGCAAATCTCTTTGAGTTCTAGAACAGCCTGATCTACATAGGTGGTTCAGTATAACCAGAACTACGTGGAGAAACCCTGTCTCAAAATCCAATCAAATGAATGAATGAATGAACGAAGAAATAGATATATTTGGTTTCCCTACTGTATACTTCGCCTTCTAAAGGTCAGTCATTTAACTTCCTTTACTCTGCATTGTACTGCCCAAGTAATCTACTTTTGGAAGATAAACTAAATGCTTAACACTATTCTTAGAGTTTATTGTTTTTGTCAACTTTGTGACCCTTCCAAGTCCCTGAACCTAAAAGTGTGTGTGTGTGTATGTGTGTGTAAATGTATGTGAATGTGTGCATGTGTGCCCAAGTGTGCATGAGAAGGGGTATGTGCATATATTGCAACTAATTATAGTGTAATTCCCTGGAAGCAGTGAAAATGAAAGTAGACCCATGAATTACTCACCATACATGTTGGACACAATGTGTGGATTTACCTTGATAATATCGGTGTATAGTTTTGAACCCTATTCTAGATAAATAGAGAACAGAAAGGTAAATTTTGTTTTGTAAAACTCTGGAAATAGATTATATAAAACCAATTCTTAATTCCTTCCCCTATACGTTTTAATGTACTGTTCAGCAGATAGAGAGGCCACCATTTTGTTCAAGATGATGGCCAGAGAGAGAATGGCCAGAACAAGATCTGACTTAGTCTTTGTTAAGTGATCCCCAATATGAGTTTCACTTCTTTCCTGGGGCACCACCACAGAAGATGTTCCAAAGTCTTTATTGCTCACTTGCCTTTCTCTTTTGAGAACAAATTTTTCAAATCATTGGCCTATTTACTGACTGGCAGTTTTATTTTTTAGTATTTATTATTTGCAGTTATTTTATGTTCCAGTTATCAAATTACTTTGTAAAAAGTTAAAACAATAGTTGGATAAAATTAGTGATCTTTAGTAAAGAGCAAGTAGATGATGCATTAGATGTCAGGTTGGAGAGGGTGTCTGGAAGAAGAAAGAGGGAGGGAGGGGAAACTGTGATCAGGCTTGAAAAAAATTAATTAATTAATATAAGCTAATATTCTTTAAACATGGAGGCATGAACTCTGGCAAATTCTCTGAACATGACCAGTATTATCATTGTTCACATTTTATACAATTCATACTTTTTCTGGAGAAAAACTTTTAAATTGTAATAAGTTTTATTTTCAGCATGTATAAAAACAAAATGGATAAATGCAAGTAAATTCAATTTGCAAGGTTCTCTTAAATGGAATTAATTAGAAAATAAACCTTTTTAATCCATATATTTAGTGATTCAATACACATATATTTTGACCCACTTATTGTCTTTAAAAGGAGATTCCTACTGTATCTTCTAGACTGTGGAAGAGGACTTGCCCTTAAAATAGTTGTTCCTGATTTTTCCTTAATAGTTTAAATGATGCATTATACATCTTGCTGATGGAATAGTCTTCAAATGTAAGTAGATTCCAAAACTCAGCTCTGTAAGTCTTTTCAAGAAAATAACATACATAAATATCAAACCATATAAAAAGCATATTTCTCATGGAGTCACTGTGTAACAAATGGAGAAGACCTAAAGTGTTATGATCTTAAATATGGAGAAAAATGCAGAAAAGATTATCTGAGGTGTAGGCAGAATGGGAGTAGGTGATTTTTTGGAGAAAAGAAACAAGACAGAGAAGTAGAGATTTCAACCTTTTAACAACAAAGTACCAAGAAAGATCAAGATTTATAAACCCAATAAAATCAGAGAACCACAAAATGGACAGTCTTTTCTTGCTTGATTTCATTTTAACCTAATAATTAGGTACACATGTTTTGATAAAATAAATATTAGGAAGTTGAAACATTTAGTTGAAGTTTATAATATAATATTTGTGATAATTTATTGAACAGTATTAGTTCAAATACAATCACTTTCTGATAAGACATCAGAATTATCTTACTCATTCATAGTGATATTCTTATTATTATTTAAACATATTTACTATGAATTATTTTTAAACTGCATTAAGTTATAAAAGTTATATATCAGCTACTCTTGCACTCTATTTCACAACACCTGTCTTTGCCTTTTCTTTCAACTGTTTTGAAATTACATTTAGAACTGATGGTTTATTGACATATTCCCTGCCTTGTAATCTTAACCTACGACACCAGAGCATTTTCCTTCCCCCAACACACCTCCTTCTGCACCCAGCACCCACACACACTAATTCTTCTTTGTCTATTCTGCCAAAAATCACCACTACTTTTCCACAACTTATGTTATCTTTTAATAGATATTATTTCCATTTATCATTCTCATAGTAAAAAACATTTTTGCTACATTATATTTTAACTTTTTCAAGTTTATTAGATTTTTTTTTAAAATACCTATCCAAATTTCCACTCCCTTCCCTCCCCCCATTCCCTCCACACACACTCCTACTCACCCTCATCTAATCCTCAGAGACAGCAAGGCACATTTCCAGTACAAGCAGTAGGGTAAAATTCTGGTGCTGTTTCCAATGGCCCCTCAGTGTGCCCCAGCCATGCACCTGTCACCCACGTTCAGAGGTCCTATGCTATTTCCTTGCCAGTCTGGCTGTAGTTGGAGAGCTCCCATTAGCTGAGGTAAACTGCTTCAGTGGGCAAACCCATTATGGTCTTGACCTCTATGCTAATATTCTCATTCCTTCAACTCTTCAACTGGACTTTGGGAGCTCAGTCCAATGCTCTGCTGTGGGTTTCTGCCTCTGATTCTATCAGTTGCTGGATGACATTTCTATGGTGATATTTAAGATAATCATGAGTCTGATTTCAGTCATCACAATATTTATAAAAATATATTTGCTAGATTCAGGAATAATATTAGTAGAAATAAATACAAGAGAAGTATTTACTGTTCAACATAATAAAACTCTTAATAAATAATAAAACCCATAATAAACCCTCAGGTGAGATACTAAGGGTTGGTACAGAAGTGCACTGATCATCAGTTCTGATGAGGATCAACATAAGAATTTTAAGAGAACTTAGTTTGACTTAAGTTACTTTAAAATATAGTAGTCTATAAATTTCTATTAAAGTCACACACATTTACTAAATATGAGCAAAAACATTTCCATAAACTTTTCCAATTTGCAAAAAGATGATTTCCTTTGAGTGCTACAATTATCATTAAATACATAATCTAAACATATAAGTTTAAATGTACTTTATGTCCTAGATACTGTAGGGTATGAAAAGTATTAATGTTTAAGGCAATTTATAGTAACTAATACCTTTATAAATTTAACTAATATTTGCATTTTATTCACCAAATTGCTTTCATTGATTTTAGTAAGATTCAGAAGACATTTCTGCACAGTAAATTGGATTAAGATTAGTGATATAAATGCTTCCAATTTTATGTGGCCATTACAAGCAATTTATCAAAACTCTTTTGGGTTCAAAGTTCTTGTTTATGATATAAGGGAAATAATTATAAAATATTGTTAGATAATGTGAAGTATATCAGCTATACAAAGTTAGGTTCTACAGACAGTTTGTGAAACTTGGCATAGACTGAATGACAAAAACACTAGTCAATCAGTAGGGGAATATGATGAGTTTCCCTAGATATTATATTATTTAAGAAAATATCTTGATGTGTCATGTTTGGTTGTGGCCTCTTAGAGACTACTTTTTTTCTGAAGAGAACTCAGTATAAGTGGGTCTGGGGGAGAGGGAGGTGGGGGCCAGCTGGGAGAGGGCACGATTGTGGTTATGGTGGAATGTATGAGAGAAGAATACATTTTAAAATTTGAAAAAGTTAAAATTAAAAAAAGAAACCATCACAGGTGTTAATAACTAGACACAATTAACAAGCATGAGCAGCCAATGTATAAGAGAAAAGGGACCATAAGTAAGAGAAATACTGTCTTGGTAAAACCCTACATTTTTCTTTTTAGGTGGCAAGGCACAGTGAGGAAAATAAGAAAGAAATTAAAACTTAATGTTTTCCGGGAATTGCTATTATCAGGGTTTCACAGCTGGGTTGGGAGGAGTAGAAGTAGGTAAAAATCTTCCAGCTTCCAATTGAGGAGTTACATTTTAAATGCAGGAATAAAATTATGTGTTATCTTAAAAAAAAACTAGATAAACCATTAACTCATCTTGGGAATTTCTTGGTAGATTTACTGAGTTTGGCTAACCAGCAGCTTTGGAGGGTTTACTTTCTAAAAAGGAAGGTAAATTGATGTAGAGTACATATTGTTTGATAAAATATAGAGCACTCAAAACCAAAACTACTAGGAATACTACTACCTAAAGCAAAGTAATACAGATGACATAAATTGCCCTACTGACACTGACATGATCTCTGTTATTTAGTACCAACCTTAAAATAAGCATGTTTATAAGTTTTAGACTATAGATGCTTATATTAGTCACCAATTGCTGATTTGGAAAATTTCTACAGACTTGGTATCGTAACACCTTAACTAGACTATATTTCAGAATTCTAGTACAGTTTTACATAGCCATGATCGGGGCTGACCCCTCCTAAATGCTTAAGGATGCACTTTTTGCAGTTTTGTTTTGTTGTTGTCTAATTAAGCCTGTAGAAAATGTTGGAAATTTTCTATGTGTTATCACATCACTCCAATAGTTACTTCTGTTCTGATATTAGCCTTTCATAACACATCTTCTTCTTACTTGACATCTGTTCAACTGTGTTTGTGTGTGTATAAGTTTGTATGTGTCTACAGGATAATCTATATATATACAAACAAGTAAAATAAAATATTCTTGACTTGCTCTACAAATATAACTAAACTTTATACAATCAATACATTCTCCTTAATTACTGAAGTTATTATGGTCATGGGTTCTCAAGAATGAGGCATGTATGGAACAATCATTATATTGTGACTCAACCTCAAAGATTATAAGTGGGTTATTCTTTCTAAAATTGAAAATTTATAAAGACAATGTTAAATAAAATGCATGATAATTTATAATACATCTATAAATAATCTTTTGAAATTAAGAAAAAGAAAAGATAAAATGGGGCAGAAATTGAAAACTTAATGTGCAATAGCTTTAAAAAGTTACACACCCTAGAAAACCAAACTAAGATGAAAATAAGTCTGAATTTAGTGAGACTAAGCTAGGTTAAAGTCAAACTTAAATCAATGAGGAAAAGTAGAACTCTATTGCTTAGAAATGCATTAGATATGAAGAGTTTGAGTTTTCCAGAGGATATTATGAAATTACAGAATGCATATAATCATAAAATGAAAATATAATATGTAAAGATTCATCCATTTATCTATATTCACTGCAAATGTTCTCCATATGCTAAAGAAATAGACTCCCAGGAAGATAATAATTTTTAATTTTTTTAAAAAGAAAACAGACTATTTTTATTTTTATATACAAACCCCAGTTCCTACTCCCTTCCTTTCTCCCATTCTCTCCATTGACACCCCTGTCCTATCCCCCTCCCATTCACTCCTCATAGAGTATAAGGCACATTATTTTGGAAAAGAGCCAAGAACCTCCTACTATATCTAGGCTGGGCAAGAGAACTAACCAAAGAGAATAGGATACTAAAAGGCCAGTACAAGCATTAGGGTTAAATCCTGGTGCCACTGCCAGTGGCCCTACAGTCCGCCCCAGCCATACACTTTCACCTACATTCAGAGGGACTAGTTTGGTCCTATGCTGGTTCTTTCCCAATCTGGCTGGAGTTGGTGAGCTCCCATTAGCTCAGGTAGACTGTTTCAGTGGATGTCCCCAGCATGGTCTTGATCTCTTTGCTCATATTGTCAATCTTCCTACTTTCCAATTGGACTTTGGGAGCTCAGCCCAGTGCTCTGCTGTGGGTCTCTGTCTCTGTTTTCATCAGTTGCTAGATGAAGGTTCTATAGTGACATTTAAGATATTCATCAATCTGACTACAGGGCAAAGACAGTTGTGACACCCTCTCCTCTATTGCTTAGGATCTTAGCTGAGGTCATCCTTGTAGATTCCTGGGAATTTATTTAGTGTTAGGGTTTTGCTGGCCCCGTAATGGCTCCTTTTATCAAAATATTTCTTTCCTTGCTCTCATCTCTGTCCTTTCTCCATCTCAATTATCCTGTTCCCTCAAGTTCTCCTCCCTCATTCCCTTCTCTCTCCTCTTCCCCTTCCACTCTCCGTTCTCCCCTCCCCCATCCCCATGCCACCATTTTTGTCCGGTTATCTTGTCTATTTCCTCTTTCCAGACAAATCTAAGTATGTTTGTCTTAGGGTTCACCTTGTTACTTAACTTTTCTAGGATCATGAACTATAGGCTCGAGATCCTTTGCTTTACAACTAGTATCTACTTAATAGTGAGTATGTACCATGTTCATCTTTCTGGGTCTGGGTTACCTCAGGCAGAACGGTGTTTTCTAGCTCCATCTAAATGTGTGAAAATTTCAAGATGCCATTTCTTTTACTGCTGAGTTGTACTCCAATGTGTAAATGTGCCACATTTTTTAAAATCTATTCTTCAGTTGAGTGGCATCTAGGTTGGTTTCCAGGTTCTGGCTATTACAAATAATGCCACTATGAACATAGTGGAACATTGTCCTTGTAGTATGATTGAGCATCTTTTAAGTATATGTCCAAGAGTAGTATTGCTGGGTCTTGCGGCAGGTTGATTCCCAATTTTCTGAGAAATTGCAATCCTGATTTCCATAATGGTTTTACAAGTTTACAATCCTACAAGCAATGGATGAGTGTTCCCCTTACTCCACATCCTCTCCAGCATAAGTGTTTTGGATCTTAGCCATTCTGACTGGTGTAAGATGGAATCTCAGAGTTGTTTTGACTTGCATTTCATGAAGTTCTCCTTACTTATAAGTGTATCCTTTTTAAGATGAATGATTTTATGCTAACTGGATGTGATATGAATTTGTCAAGCAGAAAGAACTGGATACATGATATTGACTTAATGACATAATTAAATCTTACATTTTAAAGATGATTGGTTATGATAAAGCACAAAGACTGAGGTAATAGAGTGGCATCAAAGCAATCAAAGTTACCACGTCATTGATCATAAATATTAAAAGTAAAAAGCAAAAGTAAACCAAATTATTGGGAATTTTTAAAACTATATAGATTAAGAAGAGGAAAGAAAACTAAAAACAGTAATTATTTTTAAAAGTAGACTCATTTAGGCAAAGACATTAATAATTGTTCACTGACTTGCTCAATTTTATTGTTCCTGAATGAAAGGGTGGCATCTCTCACTCCACTCATTGCTATAGTTTATTTCATTGTCTTTTTCACTATGTGTGTTCTCTTTTTCCCTCCTGGCTCCATATGCATCCCACTAAAAGATGTGCATTCAGTGCAATAGAACTTCCTTCACTAAATGAAGGATATGAAGGATAACTAATCTGTCTTAGGTCAAGGGTATATGGGTAGCTGTGCTTATTTGCTAGACCTCCAAACAAGCTCTTAGTTTTTATGTTCCATAACCAGGAATGTCAATTATTTGGAGATAAATTTTATTTTCATTTTCTTGCATAATAACATCTTAAATACTTCCCACAACACTTCCTATATATTACTATACAATATAAAAGTGATTTTTATTAAAAGCATAAAATAATATCTAATAAATTACACATAACAATGACTTTTTATTTGGAGAGACAGCTCAAAGTAGAGGGCCCAAGTTCAAGTCACAGGACACACATCAGGTGACTCCCAACAGTAAGAAGAACTTGCTGGTCAGAAGTTGCAGTCTATCACAGAATGGCAGATTTTTTTTCCAAAGCTGACAATATTAAGACTCCCTCCCCAGTGAAACTTTCTGACATCTTCCTGCTATCTGGAGAAAGTCCCTGGTCCCAATGTCTGACCTTATCTGAAAGTGCTCTGTAAGTCTGGATGCCTGATTTATTTCTAGGGTGACCCATTTCAGTTTCCTGCTAGAAGCCGTCTCTGCTGCACATATAGTAACTAAGACTCACAATAGCATCTCTGTTATAGCACCCTATTCAAATATATGAAACCTTGTGATAGAAGTATGCCACTTAATGCAAATCTTGTCCAAAGTCACCACAATCCTATTTATTTCCTATAAATAAAATTTGAGCTGATTCACTGGTGTCTCCTGGAGGGCTGTTTCGTCATGTTCACGTGCCTTACAAGGATCTCTATCATCGCTTCTGTCCCTTTGTCCTTATGGAATAATAACCAACTGACCTCAAAGACTAAGGGAAAATCCCACACCCAACCTCCCAATTCTACATAAAAAGGATCCAAAATCTTCTGCAGTTCATACATTTAATTAAAAATAAAATTTTACAAAGCTTCATTTTCATTATTCATTATTGTATATGTATATGTAAAATAATTATATATTATAGTATGTATTATTAATATAATTATATAAAATAATATAACTTACAATTATACATAATATATAACCTATGTAAAATTATATATAGGCATAGCACATGCACGTGCACAAGCGCACATATGTGTGTATAAATTCATGGCACAGTACAAATGTAGGATTGATAGGACTAATTTCAGGGGTTCTTCCTCTCCTTCCACCTTCTTATAGGTTCCAGAGATCAAACTCAGATTCCAGGCTTGTGCAGCCAGAATCTTCACCATGACTCATCTCTCCAGCTCCAAAACAGATTTTTAGCAAATTGCAATATTATTTTAAGAATCAAAATTAAAATGTTGAGATTGTCTTTATGAAATAAAGTTTTCAAGATGCTAAATGGAAAGAAAAGAGTTCAAAGAAAATATCTACCACAATATATTCACAGAGTATCTAGTTACATCATTATGCTATGAAAGAAATTTGCAGCCATTATATTTTAGGACTCACAACCTTCCTGCCACAGACATCACTTCTATAAGTAGACCAATATCCTTGTCACAGCTACTGTCTCTCCTGATTCTCCGCAATAAAAGTTGTTGCCTTGAGTCACTCTTATATCTTGTACATACTGAACTTTGATCTATCATTTACTAACCTTAAGATGTTCATTTTTCTGTCCTGTCTCTTAATAATTCATTTTAATAAGAGTTTAATCTAAGGATTAAAGACTTGATAAACCTTTAGCAAGAATTGGGTCTGACAAAACAGGTTTTGTTTACTTTCACTTTATTTTCACCTCCATGGCTGTTCTAAATAAAAGACTAGAAATTAGCATACAATCCAAAGCGCACCATTAAAATCACTGTAGGAAAAGTTTATCTTTCTCATCTTTATATAACTTGAGATTGTTTTGGGGATGTTGTTGATAAAAAAATGTTCTCTGTATGAATAGTCAAAATCAGTATATCAAAACGTTTATAAATAGGGTGATACAAACCTAATCATTAATTTGATATTTCAAAAATGCTTAAGTAAATACGTATGCAAAGAAAACACTACTCAACAGGAGAATCCTTCTGAATACTTTGCATATGTAAAAATCATGTTATCTTTAAAGTAAGCCATTGAAGCTTACACAGAATTATCATTTTATTGATGAGTAAATGATAAAACACAGGTGTTGTTTGCTGGAATAGGGCCATGCATGTCATTAACAGAAGAGCAGTAATTTCATACCAAGCCATTGGAATTCCTTCTCTGTTTTTAATCATGGTGGTATTTCTAAAAAAAAAATTACCACAATGCATTTGAAAACCTGAATGTATACACAGCAATTAAAATATTAATGTATATATAATGAAAGTACTTCAAACATCAATAAAGTTCTGAGTTTAAATCTGATAAGATTATTATTAATATTTAAATTCATGCAATTTAGTTGACAACATCAACAAGTGTTAGAAAGAAAACGCAGTCTTTAATTGTATGGACTGCAGCTTGAAGGGACGATAAGAGTGCCTTCTACCCCTGAAGAGAACCCACATTCATATCCTACAGTATAACAACTTCCTGGAACGGCTGTTCTGAAGATTTTAATACTATCTTCTCTTTTTCATGGGAACTAATGCACATATGGTTCAAATAACATTTATATGTGTGTGTGTGTCAAGCATACACACACATATAAGCAAATCAAACACAAATCTTTAATATTTTTAATGAACAAAATGCCAAACTAGAGAAATTATTCTAATCTCCAGTCAAAATTTTATATGTGCTTTATCTAAACTTATTAATGTTTTCTAATCAATTAGTGTAGCTATGTAATTAGTAAGCTAATTAATATTGTCTCTCATTTCTTATAAAATACAACTCAAGGAAATGTAATGTTAGTTTTACATGCAATCTTCAAAATGCATAAAGTAGATGCATCAAAGTATGAACATGCAGTATATAAATTCAGAAATAAAAGAAACTTAAAATACTTTAGCAAATAATCAAAAAATGTCATCCAGATCATTTGAAATTATGGACCTCTTAAAATGACCGCATCTGATAAGAGAGCCAGGTTAGAATCTTTATCTTTACAGTGCTCCAACTACTTTGTGATTAAGCATGAATTCAGAGATTGTATCTTAAAATTGTAGTTTTCTGGCATATCTTCCTCTAAACTTTCACACTGAGTTAATGTATTGGCATTTTATATTGTCTGTATCTTCTGCCTTACTTTCAAAAGACATTTTATTGATATAAATGTGCTTCTCGGTATCATTAATTTGCTGTTTCCAATTAGCCATGCCTTAGCAAGTAGAGCACAGTTGAAATGAAAGTAAATATAGATTCTTATGAGCATCTGTAAGAGTCTTCATTTGTATAGCTTGGGGTATCTCCTAGGTAACTGTGAGATGATTGACAGATTTCTCTAATAGATGCTGAATACTCCTAAAAGTTCAGTTTTCAATAAGATCTAACTGGAAAAAATATCTACAAGAATCCTAATTTTAATTAGCTTTGGGGCTTCTAATCCTTGTGATTTACTAAAATCATAATTTTTGATAGTTCTTTTCTATTCAGTACTCAGGTTCTTATGTTTACATTGTGAATTACATTTTTTATTGAGTTCTACTTTTTTTTCTGTTCCCCTCCCTGTTTCTCACCTCCCATTCATCCATCTCCCAAGGTCACCATGCTTCCAATTTATTCAGAACTTGTCTTTTTCTACTTCCCATAAAGATTAGATCTATGTATGTCTCTCTTAGAGTCCTCATTGTTGTCTAGGTTTTCTGGGATTGTGATTTGTAGGTTGGTTTTCTTTGCTCCATGTTTAAAAACCACTTATGAGTGAGTACACATGATAATTGTCTTTCTGGATCTGGGTTATCTTACTTAAAATGATGTTTTTTAGCTTCATCCATAAAAGAATTTCTGGAGGCATTATAATCCCTGACTTCAAACTCTACTACAGAGCTACAGTACTGAAAACGGCCTGGTATTGGCAGAAAAACAGACAGGAGGACCAATGGAACCAAATCAAATATCCAGATATTAATCCACACACTTTGGAACACCTAATTTTTGAATAAAAAATATCAAATGGAAAGAAGAAAGCATATTTAACAAATGGTGCTAGTATAACTGAATATCAACATGTAGAAGAATGAAAATAGACCCATGTCTATCACCATGCACAAAACTCAATTCTATATGGATCAGGGCCTCCACATAAAGCCAGCCACACTGAACCTCATAGAAGAGAAAGTGAATACATTGGCACAGGAGACCACTTCTAAATACACTTTTTTTTTGTTTTAAAGAAAAGTGACCTTGATACTTTTCTATCAGCTTAGTTGCAATTAAAAACACATTATTCATTCTATACCAGACCATTTGATGAGTACAAAGTAAAATTATTATTTTCCTAGTTGAATATATTAGGGAGATTTAAATGAAAAATATAATAGCTAGGAACTTATGCTTAAACAAAATTGAACTAATGCATTATGCCCTAGTTTGTAATTTGATAGCAAAAGTAACTTTGTGACATTTAGTGTGTTCCTAGTGGCATTGTGATTTTTATCAAGCTCATATTCTTAGGTATAAACTGCAAAAACTGATAATTTCAATACTAAAACTAGTGAGTAAGTACAAAAAGTAACCTTATATAAAATTCACAGCTAATATTTTATCATTTTTTGCTTCAATAATTTTCATCAATAACCCAGAACTGGAGACATAAAATATTAGCTGAAGAGAAGTTGTGTTAAACAGGTACAAAAGCTCAGATGCCATGAGGGAATTTTTTTTCAGAAAATTGCAATTAAGTTCAATAATGTATTATATATTATCTGTCTTCTTGAAACTTTGTTAGTCATATATTAATGACTCATATTTAAGTTTAAAGTATAATTTAACAAATTTATTTCTTTTTCAAAAGTAGTGGTCTTGCTTTTGTTTAGCGAATTATGCCCTTTCAAATAATTGAAAAAAGACAACCTACCATCTCGTACTGATTGTAGCTTTTAACGTCCATTATTAGAAAAGAATTTCTCCATGAGAATTTTATATAATACTTATAGTTGATTGACGTTCTCTATAAAAATATTTAAATAATATGAAAATAATTAATACATGTACTATGAAATAAAGGTATTTCAAAATACAAGAGAAAGGTAATTGAAAACATTATTTTCATCTGGGAAAAATCAATCGGATCAAATGCTATAGGTTTCCCCAAATCACTCCCAAAGGATGGGCTAATACCTGAAAGTCAGAGGGAGCAGAGAGAGATCTG
>LOEQ01008511.1:8535-27378 GCA_001685075.1 Bramus lutescens | reverse complement strand
GGTTATGTCAAGGCGCCAGTTTGGAATCGCTGAAGACAAGATTTCATACAACTGGGAGGGTAGGCTCCACCTTAAGATATGACAAACACTGAACATCCAACAGGAACTCCAGGCAAAGAAAAAGCATATATAGTCAGCACAAAGTCAAATAAAATTACTAGAATCTCAGGATCCACTTTATGACAACATCAACTGACTCACTCACCTACCACAGGTGCCAAGAGAGTCCAGTTGCATCCTGTTGGCAATCCAGGCTTTCACATGTGAAATATTTGAGGCTCGCACTGCCAAATAATAAGGCATACAGATGACGAGGTGTGTTTGAAGCCAAGTTTGTGGGTTATTATGTATCCTCTATTGTCAGTCACTAGAAGACTGTTGATTCAGTGGCTAACTTTTCTAGGGTAGATGCCCCAGAAAAGTTGTGTATAAAGCGATTTTCTGAGACAATCCATTTTGTTCGCAAGGTTGTAGACAAAAAGAAGTGAAGGTGAATCAGGCTGGAAAATTGCCTTTCAGGGTTGTCCTGAAACAACATGGATTTCCCATATGTACACTGACAATGGAGCAAGCAATTTTGTAAAATGAGAGAACTCTGTTTTTCTACATGAACATCAAAAGCAGCTTTTCCTTGGAATGACAATTAACCAATGGATGGAAGTCAGCTAATGCTAATTGCTTACACAATTTAGTTATATAAGTACTCAACTTGTGATGAGTGTGTAACTGTAGCATGGTAGACAACATATAAGAGATACTTGTTCAGCTGATACCGCCAGACTTACCCTATTTGTAAATTCTAAAAACCACAGTTTCTGTCATTTCTTCCTCTTAGCATATTCTTTTTTCTCTCAGCATCATACCATACTGACTGATACAGCTAGACTGTGTTCAGATGACACCATGTTAGAGTCCATTTGTTTCCCCCTCATTGATCCTTAACAGTCTTAGTTGAGACCGAACCAACGTATCTGAATTCTTATTACTCTTCCATCTTGTTTTAGAGCAAAGTAATTCAAAGTACTCTTTCAGAATCATGGTTTTTTTTCTATTTACCTCATTGACCATTTACCAATCCCAGAGAAGTAAACTATAAATCATATAGGATTTCTTCAATGGAGACTTCCTGAGATCATGATTGGTTCATCACAGAGCCCTCAAACAAGGCTCACCAGTTCTCTGCCTTTGCCTCTTTCTACCTCAGTTTACTATTACTGTAGTCAAGCCAAACTCATACTTTAATTTTCAGCGATCCATTTTGTATGCTTGTTTTGTGTTTTTGTGGCTTCAAATGGTCTCCAAAGGCTGTTAATTATAAAAAGAGCTTCTGCTATGTTTTCCATTTTTCCTGTGATGGCGTAAGAAAGTATTTTTCTAATTCACTACTTGGTTTTGGAAATGCACATTGCAGTTTCTTACATCTCATTATCAATGATTTCTATGAAAACTTGGTCAGATATTCACTTTTTTCTTTTAATGTAAATAAGGCATTCACAGTTTTCATCACTAAAAAGTCAAATCTGAAGAACAGGTTTATATTTCTAGCTTATAAGTGTTCTATTTCTGTGTGTTAAAACTTTATAGATAATATTAGTATGAGTTTAGTGAGATTTCCCTAACATACCAAGAATATTAAGATGAATCATTAACAGACTTTTGGAAAAGATTCAACAGATTATTCTAAGCATTTATGAACACGTGTTAAAATCTCTCTTTAGATATACCTTATTCATTTTAATGATACCTCCCGTAAACAGCTACCTAAAATAAACTAATTAAATTTATTAATTAAGATGATTGGTTACAATGTATCTTCGCTTGTATTTCTACTACTTATTTCCTTTTTGAACTTTGGTTTTCTGATGGACATCAAGGAGACAAATCTACGGTTCCTTTTTCTGGCTTCTCCTAGTGCACTGAACACAAATTCTCAATGAGATGATTATTATAAACATTGTGATAATTAAAAGCTACTTATAATATTCAAGAAGAAAAGAGATTTCTGTGCAGTTTTAACTGGTTGATTAGTATATTTAATGGAATATATACTTAGGAGATTTTACTGAAGAATATATTACCACCAATATCCAGAGGAATGAACCTGCCTTTTTATCTATGGTGTTAAACTTACTTCCATCTTATAAGTCATTATTACCATTGGGAAATACTAAATGCAGAGTTCATTTAGGTCTTGTTAATGAAAATTTACAAGGTGGAAATTTTTATGAAAAAAATTAATAAAAAATTTAAAAAAAGAAAAAATGAAAAAAAAAGAAATGCTCAAAACAGTTAAGCCACTTGAAAGGTACTCTGTCCAACTAGCTGGGTATTTGGTTTACTTTATTTTGGTGTGGTTTGGTTTGGTTTGGTTGACTTAGTTTTTTTGTTTTGGTTTGGTTTGGTTGATTTGTTTTTTTTTTGTTTTGTTTCTTTTGCTTTTTTGTTTGTTTGTGTGATTCTGCTGTCTTTAAATCACTTCCCTTTCTAAAGACAACCTCTCACTCATATTCTGGCAAGGAGCTCCAATAAATGACATTGGTTTACCAAGATGAACTGGTAGTATCCTTAATTTGGTTTCTCACTGGTTTTTTCTCTGGGGTTAATAGATGAGGATGCTGTGACAAAACAGTGTCATCAGGCAACTCATAGAAGGATAAATTTATCTGAATTTATGAATGCAAGGGATAGCAGACAGAGGAAATGGCATCCTGCAAAAAGAAACTGAGAGCTTAATCTTTGCACCACAAGCACAAAGGAGAAGGAGAAAAATTAGACCCAAGCAGAGCTTTTTAATCTCAAAGCCAATCCCCTAGTTGTGAGGTCAGAAATTGTATTGATGCCAAAGACTCAATCCCCACCTGAACTAGGTTGGACTGGGTTGACCGCCACCTGAGCTACTTATCTTTGGAGGAAACAGAAAC
Source organism: Bramus lutescens (assembly GCA_001685075.1). Classification (NCBI taxonomy): domain Eukaryota; kingdom Metazoa; phylum Chordata; class Mammalia; order Rodentia; family Cricetidae; genus Bramus; species Bramus lutescens. The sequence continues at coordinate 24,457 of LOEQ01008511.1, read as the reverse complement.
CAGTTTATTAACGGCATAGTTTATAGCTATGAAGGAGAGCTAAACTCTACGAGAATTTGGTTCTGGATGGTTTAAGAAAGCAGACTAAACAAACCATGAGTAACAAATGAGTAAGCAGCATTCCTTCAAGTACTTTACTCCAATTCCTCCATCCAGTTTCCCACCCTGAGTTCCCGGCCTGGCTTCCCAAGGTAATGTGGGATTTCTATGAAGAAACAAATCCTTTCTTTCCTAAGTTCTTTATGCTCATGGTGTTTTATCATAGAAAAATAAAAAAGCTTTATATGTGAAATTATGTGTTCAACATACTCCAAATTTTAGGCTGATTTTAAATTATATTTTATTATTTTCTTCAATACTTGACATCATTTGTTAAAGCTCTTGGCAACTTGACACTCTTTAACAGTTAATTATTACCAATATTTGAACTGATTTTATACCTCCTGACATGTAATGAATATGAAAGTAGCCTTCTTTGTACAAGCTGATTGAATATTTAAAAATAAAGTATTCCAAGCTATGTTAAATTACACTATTTTGATGACTCTCTAATCATGAAAACATCTTAATTTTAAGACAGCTGACATATTGTAAATATTTATTTTGTTTACTGCAAATTCAAAATGTAGATTAGAAAAATAAAATCATGCAACTTTTTGATGTTATGTTTTATGCTCAGAAAATGCAATGTAATGTATGAACTAACAGAAAGACTCTCATTCTACAGAATTTTTATTGTGTTAAAATATGCATGCAAACACTTGTAAACATGTCCTGAAGGATGCTGTGTTTCATCCATTTCCATGAATGTGAGATGGCTCTGCGGATTTTTTATTATTTATATCTGAAATACCACCATCAGTATGTGTGTGTGTGTTTACTCTTTTACTCTGCACTGCACCTAAACCATTTTTACATTTCTCCAAGCAAGCAGAGATGTTCAGTATTTAAATGCCTCTTAAAGGTTTTATGATCTAAATTTAGGAAAACTCGCTTTGATGAGAGACAAATGGTAAACATTTTTTGCATATGAAAAAGGATTTATTCTGCTAAGATCAAATTATGCAACTGTTCCTTTCCTAGTATAGTGTTCATTACACTAAATTATTATATTATCTGCATCAATTTTTTTTTCTGTTGAACTGAGAGTTACTTAGGGGTTGGAAGCATTTGTGTTGCTCATTGGATCTCCGGTTTTTTGCAGGTTATCTGTTACATGTTCATGTTTTTGTTCTATGAGTCAAAAAATAATAATTTAGCATATACAACTTATTATATTTTATGTAACTATCAAATAGTTAAGTTTTCCAAATATAGCATTAGACTATAATGTGTTATTTTACCAACGAGGCTGGTTTCAGCTTAGTAAGGAAACCTCCTAGGTGTGGTGGAAGCTTGCTGACCAAATAGTTCACCTGAAGTGCAGTCTGTGTCCATTTGCTCAGCCTGTTTTAGACACTTTGGTCAGGAAGAGGTTTTCTAAAGAGAGTAGCTTCATCAGTCCTGCAGCATGCTAAGCAGCCTACATGAGAAAACAGCAGGAACAGTCCACATCAAGGGAACAGAAAGCACAAATGCCTGAGGCAGAAGAGAGTTTGATGTAGTGTAGAGCTAATAGGGGAAGATAAAAGAGACTAAAATATCACAAACATTTAAACTGGTTGAGGCAGTTCAGGGGATGGGATGTGGAGATGAATCAAAAGTAAATTCTCTCAAACACTGTAAGCTACAGAGTTTAGATTTGAGCAAAATTAAAAATCTGACAGAGATAAAAAGTACTGTTACCAATGTTGCTATTTCACAGGTGGCTCCCTGGATTCCATATCAGACTGCATAGAGCTAAATGGTTTCTTATGAAGAGGAGACCATTTGTGCATGATCTATGCCAGGCAAAGAGGTAAAAGTTTGCATTAAGATGGAGAACGTCAAAGTGACACAAAGCAGTTTACTTGAGACATAGTTTGTAGATGTAAATGATTGAAATTCTATCAAACTTAACTGTTTCTTTTGCTCTGTATGACCCCTGAGTTCCTTAAAAGAATTAGCTATTTACAAATTGTCTATAAATGTCTCCTGTTTGTAACAACCTGACCAAGGTAATCTATTGAGTTTACTTAAAAGTGAAGTTTATTGTAGACAGTAAATGTCAGGACTTATCTGTAACCAAAGATATCTCACACACCCTTCAGGTATGCGTTGCCTTTTTTTTTAATTTCCTAATAATCACATCTCACTTTTTTTTTGTTTGCACTAACAAATCTAATTTAGTTGCAATAGGAAGCTATAACTGGATACTGGATTCTAATATTGTTATTGTGTACTGTTGCAATGGAAATATAAGCAAATAAATTACTTATAACCCATAAAGAACTGAAACATCTGAATACAAAATATTTACTTTCCCTTTAATATTAAATCTGACATATTTCAAACCAAACTTTCCTTAAGAAAGTATTAGATTGTTACCCTGAATAAGCAAACAACAAGCTTAAACAAACAACCAAATATGAAAAGATCTCACCAAAATAATTACTGCATGTAAAGAACCGCACAGAGAAGAGCACAAAGAACTTCTGATTCTCAAGCATTTGAAGTTAAAAATTCACCTTTAAATTTAATTGGCAATTTTATTTGGAAAACCAGAAATAATATTAGGCAGTCTTGCAAGGATAAAAGTTTAAAAAAGGACTCAAGTGTCAAATTTATTTATGAGTTTTCTTTCACTCTGTCTATTAATAAATATTGAAAACAACTTACAAACATAGCAGATGCTGCTCTCCATGTAGCCTAACAAGCAATATACTGTTCTCCTGTGGTCCTCAATGCAAGATTCATGACTTCATCTTTCACAAGATAAAATGCATACTAGTCACTAAACATCACTGGGATTCAAGATTCCGGTGGCATTACTTCAGCTTTTAGAACCGTGTATATTCTTGGCTATCAGTGATTCTTGCATCTTTCAGATCATTATATCCTGTCTTCAGAGTGTCCTCAAATTCTTTACTTAAATGAGGCTTTCAATTGGAATAGATTCAACTTCTCTATGCTCTATACTATTACTCTAAGGACGTATAAAAATTTAAAAAGCTTTGCTCAGTCAGGAGCTGGTTAAGACACTGGCTTTGAGCTCTTTGCAACATCACAAGAGTTAGCTGGAAAAACCTGTTCCTGACAGCTAGCCATCTAGCTTTGTGGTCTAGACAGTAGCTCAAACGGAGGACAGGGGGCCTACACAGAAGCAGAAGTAGCCGCTTAAAGGGGGAACAGAGTATGCAGAAGTAGTCCACACCCTGTATCTAGCTAAACTAACCCCCTTGACCCTAAGTGAACCTGGCTTGCGGTTTTTGCCTATATTTGTTAATCGCAAATGAGGAACGGGAGTTCTCTCCGCTGCATTGCTTCATGAGTGGTGGCTTTGAGCTCCCAGTTAGCTTTATAATATGCGCCCAGAATAAACCTTGATTTTGCATTTTGGACTTGTCTGGATTCCGTGTGGTGGTCTCTCTGGGGTCTCAACTTGGGCACAACATTACAAAGGAGTTAATGTAAACAGATAAGAATATAAATTAGTTGTGTACACACAAAGTAACCAAGAGATGTCTAATTACACTTACGACCCACTCATTAAGAGGAAGACCCTACCTAGGACTGTTAACCTATTATGAAGTCATGGTTATTGAAGGAAAATCTACATCCAGTGCCTTACTACAGAAGCAAAATCCCTGACAACAATCTAAACATTTATCTTTATACCCACAAGTAGCATAGTCTTTACACAACACCAAAGAACTGTCTCTTTGAACAGATAGAAAAAAACTACAGAAAACCACAACCAGGCGAAATGCAGAGTTATGGAGCCTAGGCCCTAATAAAGCAGGACATTGTGCAAAATACCTTTACACTTAAGGCTCAGAAAACAGCAAAAGAGAAGATGGAAAGATGATGAGAACCAGAAAATCAGGGAGTTCGTTGTGCGATGATATCTCCTAATAACACTGGAAGCTATAAGATTAAAATCTTACCAGTAGCTGCTCAAACGTGAATTGAGCAAGGACAATACCAAGAGACATGCTAAAGCAGACATGGGAAATACCCATGAGACATCAACCCTGCACAAACTACTGCAGACAACTGAGGAATGCTGGGAGTGGGAGAACCAGTCTTTTCCAGGAAAAGCATACTGATTGTCCATTACCAACTGGTCATCCCTTAAAACATACATGTCACATCATATGGACTTAACAGATTGTGCTTAGGAATACATATGTGTATACATGTGCATATGTACACGAAACAATACATACATGCCACATCATACGGACTTAACAGATTGTGCTTAGGAATATATATGTGTATACATGTGCATATGCATATGAAACAATACATACATGCCACATCATATGGACTTAACAGATTGTGCTTAGGAATACATATGTATATACATGTGCATATGCACATGAAACAATAATAAGAAGTGATGACATGAATTTGAAGGAGCAAGCAGGTATATAAGGGAAAGAAAGAAGAAGGAGAAATGTTATTATACTATAATTTTAAATTTTAAAAGTTAAAAAAGAGTAAAAATAATTTTTCCAGTATGTTAATGCTGAAAAGACATGTTACTTCCTTACCTGTTTGCTGCTTGACTGTGGGCAGTGCTTTAAAAGGGGCAAGAAAGAATTTGATCACAAACACCATGTGTCTAGGAAGAATTCTAATGCTCTTCATTACTGAAGCTATGTTTTGAATGAAATTATAATTAGAACTTTAGTTTAAGATAGTTTTCCTCTTTTTTTGCTCAGAGCAAATCATAAACCAAAAGGAGATATTATGGAAAACAAATAGCATTGCAAAATTGACCTTTCTTTACTCCACCAGCTTCCGTGTTTCTCCAGAGTTGGGAGAAGCATCGCTAGTTACAGAATTGATAAGAACAATGGCAATACCCTTACAAAGTAACTGCTTCTCCACCTGTCAGAAATGCTTTGCTACTAGTGCATTTTCAAGTTATTATTCAACATCTGGAGACAATCATCAAACAGGACTCATGAGCCCTAAAGGCACATTTTTCTAATTCGATTTAAAGAGCACGTATTATCTAATCCTGAATTTCTTTACTAACTGATAGACTCATTAACCGTGGCTCAAAGCCAGTGTTGTACATACTGAACATACTAATTTCTTCTTATTTCTAGGACAGAGACATATCTGATAACATCTGTGAAGATGCCTGGAAAGAAGATCAACAATCTTCTAGTGCAAAGCTCAGTTAGGTACCCGTGGAGAGTCCTGACTCCTAGTTTGCATTTCTCCTTATTTGGAGCTAAGCAATATCTCATCATGCTGCTTAGAGAGTATTTGCATTTGTTTGACGTGGATAATTTGTCATCTTTCTTAAAGGTGCTAATGAAAACCAAATTTACCTAAATAATGAATTTTCTGTTACATGCATATTTAATTTGCAAAAAATACAGAATGATTGAAGAATAATATCAAAACTTTTGACTTATATAATTTAGTGAAATATTTCTAAAAGTTAATATCTGTCTCTATGGATGTTATACTTTTATTTTGTTCTGATAAATGGCACCGTTTTATTTTTTTGTGTGTGTATGTGGTTTTTCGAGTCAGGGTTTCTTTTTAGCTTTGGAGCCTGTCCTGGAACTAGATCTAGTAGACTAGGATGGCCTCAAACTCACAGGGATCCACCTGCCTCTGCCTCTCAAGGGCTGGTATTAAAGGCATGCACCACCACTGCCCAGCACAGTTTTATTTCTATAAAATATTATTATATGTTTTTCATTTCCCTCCTTTAAAAAGTTCATGAAGTTTCTACAAAATGTTTTCATCTTAAAGTTGTATTTTGTAAGGTTTATTCTTCAGGTATTACTTTTATTTCTATTTTTAAATATGTTTTATGTATAGTCAATAAAATTGTATTGCACATTAGGTAGAACTCCATTCATACTCTGAACTGTATGAATGTCATAATAAAAATGTAACAGCAATATTCATAGAATATTCATTTTCTAAGGAAAGTCTCCAGTATTTTTGAAAAATAGAATATTTTCATAATCATAAGGAAATGTTTTAAGAATGACAACTGATATTAAACATGAAAACTCATGTTCCAAGTGTATCTCATCTACATAATCTGTTGATAATTTAAAATGACAATTTCAATAATTTTGGCATAAAAATTGTTTCATCCTGTAACATTTTCCACTTGTAGCAAACATCATAGCAGCATGTAAAAGTTACGGGATTTAGGGCATTTCAGAGATTTGAATTCTCTTATCACATATTTTCTTTCAATAAAATAGAATACAATTTCTTTTAAGACAACAAAGACTAACTTATGCATTTACTGAAAGGAAAACCCTATAAAAGTAATGGGGAATTTGAGTATTTGAATTATTTTATTTAACAAATACTTTATCCTGAAGGTGAAAATTTAAGATCCAACACTAATGTTGCTTGGTGAGAATACCTTACAAGTCATTGTATAGGTATCCAAGACACAGTGTAATGTGAGGACATTTATATTAGATATGAATACATATCTAAATGTTTTGGTCCTCGAGTAAGCTAACTGATCATTTTCATGAATAATTCAAGGGCATATGGCTCTTCAAATGTTGATGAAAAATTTTAAATTGGATTTATTGAAAGGTAATACTGTGCTACATTGAATTTTGTAAAATTAGAAATAATCAAAGTGATTTAGTATTAGAAAATATCATCTTATAGTAGTAGTAAGAATGTAAACATCCAATGTGCTAATACAATTGTATATATTGAGACTAGAATCCTGGAAACTGTGTTCTATATTCGGATTCATGTGAAAGTAATATGTAGAGCTACATATTACTATGAAAAGAACATCAAATGTTAATGTTGTTGAAAGTGAGATTTACCAATTTTAACTGGAATGATAATACAAAATAATATTCATTAATCATTTTTAATTAGATTAAAAAATAAGGAGGTGGCACTTTCCCTTTCTAAGTATATAAATTACTAACAGTATCCACAGTGGAATAGATCATATTTGAAAACTGCCTTATGATGGAACATACTACTATGCTTAAAAAGATTGAAATTTTAGAGTTTAAGAGATGGCTCGTAGCTCAGAGTGCATTCTGTTTATTATTACTCAGGACCCAAGTGACGTTGCTCGCAAGTCAAAGCAACTCAAGTTCTAGGGAATTCTCTTCCTCTCTGGGCACCTGCAGTCATGTTACACATACACTCATACTCTCACACCTATATACACAGCTAAAACAAAATAGTTCATTATGGAAACATATGGCTGAGAAAATCAGGACATTAGCCTTTTCATCAATGAGACAGAAAGTAACTTCCCATACGCTCAATTTTAAAAACTGTATTGAGAATTAAGGAATAATTAAAACTTAATGAGAAGCTATCTTAGGATAAAATTATACAGCAATATCAGGCAAAGTTATGAATTTCTATAATATATTCTTTAATATTGAGCTCTTTTAACCTGCCTTACCTTGAAAAATGTTAAATCTAAAGGTAAAATTTCAAAAGCTAATGCTATGCATCTGACATAGCTAGGCAAATTTTAAAAAAAAACTTAGAGTACAAAGTTAATTTTGTGTGGTTCTTTAATATAATTGAAAATTCTACTTTTAAATGTGTGTTTCAATTAATTAAAAAATCATAGTGTTCAAAATGTATAGGACTAATCAAATTTTGTATTGTCATAATTATACATTTGAGTTTAGTTTTCTAATTTTGTTTTTGTCATTATTTATTAATAATTTTATTATATTGTATCACTTTCTTTCAGTGTATACATAAATTCTATCTTCTTAATTTTCCAAATCATTGTCATTATACATTTTCTGTCTCTGAAGTAAACCCCCCAAAAAACTCTTCAATGTTTAACAGTATCTTTAATTAATTGAAGCTTTGCTTTTACAATAGGTAAAAAAATAAATATCGATAAGATGATCATAGAGATATTGACAAATCATTAGAGTCATTTATATATTCTTTATTTTCAGACTTTTTCTATGAAATAAAAATATATGAACTGTATTTCCCTGCCTTGAAGAATTCATTCATTATTGAGCTAAGACTAGAATTCAGTGGTTGTGGACCTGCTTGCCTGTCGAGCTTGTGCAAACTGTGATTCTCAAGATCTTTTCACCCCAGCAAAATGAAATAGATGGAAGGGACTATAATAATTAAACTATCCCTACACGTTTTGTGGTAGTTTGAAAGACAACAGCGCCCAAAGGGACCAGCACTATCAGCACTTGAAGGAAGTGTGTCACTATGGGGTAGACATTGAATTCTCCTTTATTTAAGTTTTCCTCAGTCTGACAGTCAGTTGGCTTGCTTTTGCCTCTGAGTCAAGATGTAAGGACTTTCAGTTCAAGCACCACAACTACCTGCATTCCGCCATGATCCCTATCTGTGATAATAAAGGGCTGAACCTCTAAAATTGTAAGCAAGTCCCCTCAATTAAATGGTTTCTAGAGTTGCTTTGATCATGGTGATTCTTCAGAGCAATACAAATGTAACTAAGACACATCTGCTATCACATTGTTTCTGTCTTCAATTATAATGTCAATATTAACAGTTGTCTCTGTTACCATGATTTATCACTTATGTGCAGCTTGGTCTAATGCCATCTGACAGAGGGCTCTAATACATCAGCTGACTGCCCCTGGGTATGGCATCACACCAGTGGAGCACGGTACCAGCTTGTCTTCTCTGTGCCAACACAGGGAGCCTTTTCAGTAAATACTATCCATTTTTTTCTTTTACTGAAAATGAGAAATTTCCATTTCCATAAATAAAATACTTAAAGCAATTATTAACTTATATAACATAAAAATATTTTTCCAAAACAAATGCACTAACAGAGTACAGGAAAACAAATTATCCTTACTTGATAGTAATATAAGTGCCATTCTGCCAAGAAAATTGGAGATTCTAGAAAAACAGATTCTGTAAATATGAAACTATTTTGATTGACTTTCTTGCTGTTGTTGTTTGACGAGTCAACTTGTCGAAAGATTAAATCAACTCATTATAGCCATGAAAGTAGAAATATGTAACAGAGAGCTGAATTTTTGAAATGTGTGAGTGTTCTCTTTTAATACAAAACTCAATCTCTAAATAACTAATCTGTATGTGCAATCTACATGGTTTTAATTTAATATGCCATAAAATCACCCATGTGAAATATAAGCCATTTCACACATTACAGGCAAAGTGTTTTTTGTTGGAAATGGTTGTTGACAGTATAAAGACAGAGCTTTAGAGGATAGAGAGATGGCTCAGTAATTAAGACTATATACTCCTCTTGCAGAGAACCCATGTTCTCTTTCCAAAATCACATGATGGATCATGGCAGACAGTAAATCTAGTTCCACAAGATCCATCGATCACTGACTTTCACAGGTTCCCGAACATAGGTGGTTCACAAAAAATCAAACATAATAATAAAATAATAATGTCTTTAAAAGATAGTCATTCATCAAAAGATGCATCCTAAAATAATCATGACCTGGAAATGAAATGTCTTTCTTATTTTCTAAAGCAATATGATAAATGGCTGTACATAATTCTGTGGTTCAATAACTTCCTCACTGCAAATCCACACAATATAAGATATTGGCCTGGTCAACTGGATGTAAAATATCTCCTGTTTGTATTTTTGTTAGAATGAAAGGGAATATTGGAAGGGGCTTCCCTCTACGAATCAGCAAGGTAGCAAATATGAATGTGATTCTTCAAATTGTTATTTTATTGACATGAAAGTTCTTGTTTATCCCAGAATCTCTGACTTGCCAAATTAGAAGCCCAGTTTTAGTTTTGGGATGGTCCCCTTTAAGTTGTTGTCAGTGTCCTGGAGATCACCAAACAATACAGACTATCACCATTCTTTCCTTTTGGATTACCCCAGAACTTGATGATAAGATCCCATAGCTAAAGACATCACATGCAATAGTCACAAGACATGGAGAAATCAAGTGGATTCTGATCAACATGCTTCTCTCCAGCAGCTCTCACAGTAGGGGAAGTTGCTAAAAAAAATGGAAGTGAAGAGTAGAGGGGTTATTATCAATAGTCTTAACTATCTGCCAACCCTGTAAACTGAAATACAGATTACTATGGTATAATATAACTAACTCTGGGTACATTGGTGCTATGAATGTAATAGGAAAAAAATGACTTTCTTATTGAATTTGAGGCCCATTGAAAGGGGGAAATATTTGTCTGGTACCATAAATCTGACCCAGTACCAAATCTGGGGAGTTGACAGGCACCCTGGATGCACCTATTACTACTAGTTTTATAAATGAGAATAGTATTAAATTAAATGCATACATTTCTTCAATACACACATCATCACAGTTCTCAGAAAATTATCAACAATGTTTTGCAGTTAACAGTGGTTAAAGCAAAAAACTCATAGCTAGTCAGAACTCAGAGACATGTCACTGCCATGCAGAGCTGCAAATGGTCTATCAGTGTCACATTTTTCTCCTTGAGGTTCAGGGAGTGCCAGAGATTGTGTGGACTTCAGCAAACAGTGTCTTCAAGACATGACGGGATGCTGATATCACAGCAATTGTGACTTCCTGAACAAGAACTCCACAAGATCATACTAGTCACCATACTTGCACATAATTGGGAAGGTCTCGTGGGCCTCTTTTCCTAACTGAAGAGCAATGAAAAGTTGATGGCTTCTAAAATCAGCATTTTTTTAAACTTTTCATGACAGTAAGAATTTAATTAAAAAAAACAGATTTACTTGTGACTTTTTTCATTTTTTTATTTTTATTGAGCTCTACATTTTTCTCTGATCCCCTCCCTGACTCTTCCCTCCTCCCTTCAACCCTTCCCCAAGGTCCCCATGCTCCCAATTTACTCAGGAGTTGTTGTCATTAAGAGTGTGACTCCTGGTAGGTCGATCTGCCCCAGTGTTTAGTCCCACACCCTGAAATATATGAACAGTAAAAGCTGGAGTTGGTAGGTTATTTATTAAAGAGAAAAGAAAAGGAAAGACTACAAAAAGTTGGGGCAGAGACAGGTAGAGGTGGGTTTTGAAAAAGTCAAGAGAAGAATTTGCAGCAAATATGATTAAGATACATCATATGGAATTCTCAAGCATACATACAATATTTTTAAAGCAAAAATAATTGTGGTGGTTTAAAAGAAAATGCCCCCTCAAAAGAGGTGACACTATTAGAAAGTGTGACCTTGTTGAAGTAGGGTGTGACCTTGTTGGAGGAAGGTTGTCACCATGGGAGCTGTCTTTTTGATCTCTTTTGCTCAAGATTCCCTGAGTGTGGCAGACAGTCTACTTCCTGTTGCCTTCTATTACATGTAGCCAGCACAATGTCTGCTTGCACACTGCTATGTTCCCCACCATGGTGATAATGAACTGATAATTGTAAGCCCGCACCTCAATTACATATTTTCTATTGTAATAGTTACTGGGGTTAGGTGTCTGTTCACAGAAATAGAAATCTTAAGACAATGATATTATCCTTCCTACATTAGAAATATGGGATCTTATATAGAAGTTGTCGTCCATGGTCTATTAGGCAAATGAGCAGTGAACATAATTTTGTTTCTTATAAATAAGTTTAAGGACTCATTTTTATAATAATTAATGTGAGAGCTTGTTTGGCAAAGAATATATCTCCCTTTTGTAGGTTAGCTGTTTAACTGAAGCCTGAATTTAGTTGCAAACTAGTATTTGAGGGGGCTGGAGAGATGGCTCAGAGGTTCAGAGTATTGCCTGCTCTTCCAAAGGTCCTGAGTTCAATTCCCACCAACTACATGGTGGCTAACAATCATCTGTAATGAGGTCTGGTGCCCTCTTCTGGCCTGCAGGCATACACACAGACAGAATGTTGTATACATAACAAATAAATAAATAATTAAATAATTTAAAAAACCCAGTAATTTGAGACAAAACATAAGGTACTGTCAAATATAATGTAATTAGTGGAAAGCATTACCCACAATCCTACATTAAATTCCCCAATCAGTAAGTGCCAGGCCCATTTGTTGAAAGGGTTCAGAGAACACTTCAATCCCTGTCATCGAGACTTGGCCTGGTGTTTAACACTGACATCATGGAAGTGTGTTTTTGGATAGTGTTCTTTTTGAGAAGAACAAAGACAGGGAGTGGGAGAGATTTTGCTATATAAAATAGATTCTGTAACTTCACTAAAAATATTGGGTTCCCCCCTCATCAGAAAGCTTCAGCAATTAGTTGTCAAATGAAAAGGTGTGATGATAATAGCATAACTGATATCAGAAACCAACATTCAGGTTACTGAGTGAAACGGCATTTGATGGAAGAAGAAAATAAACAAAACTTAAATATGAAGACATTTTCTAAAACCTAAGTTGAAATCACACTGTAGGTGTTATTCCTCTTTTAGGATATGTGATCTGAAAATACAAAAATATGGAGCAACAGAAAAGCATATTGAATTACAAAGTGTAAAACTGTGTGTTTTCCCATGTCGTTATACTAGACATGTTAGAAAATGCTTTATTGGGAGCAAGTAAATACATCTTATGTGAGGTTTAGAAGCAGGGTTGATAAGATGGACTACGACCATACTTGGGTGAGCGTGATGCCAATTCTGAAGATCTGGAAATCACACTGCAAAAGTAAATAACTAATTCCTTAGGTCTTTCAAGCTGTTCCCTAGCCTCAGCACAACTAGTCACATTTTTAATTAGTGATCTTCCGTTACTTAGAGAAAGAAAAGAAGTCTTCAGAATGTAAAACAGGCCTGTACCCTAAGCTCCTGAGAACTTAAATGATCAGAGTGAGTGTAAGGGATACCAGGAAGGATACGAAGAAGCAACAGGTAAGAGCAGACAGGCAAGAAATGTGGTACAGTTTATGTAACAGCGACAAGTGACCAGTCATACCAAATACTGCTGATAATTAAACATATTTTGGTTTTCAAAAATTAAAACAAAGTAAAATAAAATAACCTGTACTCAGGTAATGATGACAAAAATATCTAACTGAGAGCATTTGAAGAACAACAGGGAACAATGAATGCAGCAAAAATTGATATTACCACTTTATGTACTATATTTTAAAGACCAGTGTGATCTCAGAAACCTGTGGATGAGATAGAAAAGCATGTAACAACCGTGACTAACTTTGTGAAGTAAGGACAATGCTGCAGCCAGGCCGTAATATATAGTAGTTCAATGAGTTTTGCTTTAAAGGAAAGAATGTGACAGTCTGGCAATAGGATATACTTCAATATTCCTTACAATAGTAACACCAAAAAACATTCAAGCTTACTATAATCTTCCCAGGCTCCTATACACATAAGTCCAATCTTGTGTGCTAATTTACTTTGAATCAGCTATATCCAAAGGCAGAATCACAATGGGTTTCATCAGTGTCTGTTTGACCTGATGGAGTCATCTTTAAGATGGTTAGGCAAGGGCTTGTGTAGCCTAATATGGTAGTTCAGCAAGAAAGATGGCAATTCTGATGCAATGTTTTGTTTTGTTTGTTTTGGTACCTGATAGAGGTGAAGTCAAATTTACCATAGGTTTTCACAGTCACTTACAGTATTACAAGCTTCTATTTCTAAGTTGACTCTGGTAAAGCTATCATTCCCATTCTCTCCTTTTCTGGGAATAACTGTTTTAAACTTGACACCATTCTGATAAGTGATTAGTACAGCCTTGAAAATGCAACCATAATTCCATTTACCTCAGTTAGTTCAGATTTATGAAAATATTAGTTATCTCTGAAATAATTATCAAAGAAAAGGATTTCAAGTACATTTATTACTGTGACCTTTGTGCTTTCTTGCATTTGAGGCTGTCCAAATTTCCTGACCTACACTTTTTAGTGAGAGTTGGAATTATAAGTGAGCTTTAAAAAATATGGATTGTATTGCAGCCTGTATTCTGTCATTAGCACAGTATTTTGTCAAAGCCCTCTTAAAATAACAGTATATATAAGAATGCTGGGCGTCACAGAACTTTTGAAAGGAAAAAAAACATGTTAGAAGCTGTAACTGTCTCAGTTAGGGTTCCTATTGTTGTGAGCAGACACCATGACCATACGTAGCAATTCTTAAAAAGGAGAACATTTAATTGGTACTGACTTACAGTTCAGAGATTCAGCCCATTGTCATCATGGTGAGACCTGGTGGCATGCAGGCAGACATGGTGTTGGAGAAGGGACTGAGAGTTTTATAACTTGATATGCAGGCAACAGTATGGCTTGGCATGGCTTGAGTATATCTGAGACCACAAAGTCTGCTACCACAGTGACACACCTTCTTCCATAAGGTCATATCTATTCCAACAAAGTCATACCTCCTAATAGTACCACTCCCTTTGAGTTTATGAGAACCAATTAGATTTAAATTACCACAATTGCATTCTAGTAGTATTTGCTAACTTTGGAATGTGATGTAAAATGGACCATGATTCAGTAATAAAGGGGAATTATAAAAGAATATAGGTTAATATCTGAAACAGAAAATTTTACATTTAAATTTTAAGGTACTATTTTTTATTTGAGGGCTATGTTTTGCATAAATTATAATTAATTCTTTAAGAATGACATTTTTCTTAATCACATTCATCATCTTCCCACAACTCTTCCAAGATTCACTTTCTTCCTACTTACCCAACTTGTGATATCTCCTTTTCTCCTTTTTGTTTTATTATTTAAACTGACCAGGTCCACTTTGGAAGGTCCATACATTCTTAAATATGGTTAGTTTTTTGGGTGGGACACATTTAAAGGAAACTGACTATACCTCTCCCCATCGCTATCCATTGCTAACAGTATCTAAGCTATGGAGAGAGGTGTTCTTCCCACCTCCCTGATACATGTTGGGATTTTCTTTGGCTTAGCTTTAACAGGTTTTATGCATCTTTTCTTAGCCAATGTGACCTTATACTTGAAATTGTCCTATTATACTACAAAACAAACAAACAAACAAAAACGCTGTTTTGTCTTTGTCTGCTTCTTACTCTTACAAAGTTACCACCTGGTCTTGTGTAGTAATGACTGAGCCCTGGGGATGACTGAGTGTGATATACATGTTCTATTCAGTTCTGAAATCCCAAAGTATCTTATTCTTTGTACTCTGACATCTGTGTTAGTTAGAATCTAATGAAGGATTAAGCTTCACTGATGAATATTAAAAGATACATAAATCAATGACTACTATTTTATGTCAGAGAATAGATTTAGAAAATTTTGTCAATATTCATTGAGGATGGATGTGTTTTCCAAACACAGAGAGAAAACTTTAATGTTTGTTTCATATATCAAGGAACTTCTGTTACTAACTAGCTGCTGTTCAAACTAATTTGAATATAAAATTTATTTAATAAAATAAAAGTTCATCATTGAAATAACCAAATTGTCTTTGCTTGGAGATTGCAGAAAATTTTCCCTACCACAGTTAATTCTATAATCTACAAATTTCATTTGTGTTTTTAAATTATAATTTGTGGTAAAGTTTCATGCATGTATAACATGAACTATGATTATAGTGCTTCCCTTTCCACCCTTAAACTTTTACATAATTGTTCTAGCTTGTGACTCTTCTAACTCCATGTCTTTTGCTATTGTTTGTTTGGTTGATTGACTATCCACTTAGTCTGGTTAGTGTTGAGCATGTATGCATGTGTGTATATCTATCCAAGGAAACATATGTTTAAAGGAATCCTACTTAGGGAAAAGCTCTCTAAAAGCGGTGCGGGAGAATTGTCTGTATTCTGTCAGTCACGTATTTTAATAAAACGCTGATTGGCCAGGCAGGAAGTAGAGGTGGGTCAACCAGATAGGAACTTGAGGTGGGTCAACCAGACAGGAAGTAGAGGTGGGGTGATGAGAACAGGAGAATGC
>LOEQ01008510.1:72958-96687 GCA_001685075.1 Bramus lutescens | reverse complement strand
TGCTTAAATGAATACAATTTGTCTGTTGTTATTTCAGGGTATAAGCTAGCCATGTGGGAGCCGGGTGGAATGAAAAGCAGGCCCGCTTGCATTTTACTACACATGACTTGCAAATACTTCATCTGCTTGAATGGAGAGTCTTCTATACGAAGCTTGTGAGATAAGAGAATCCTCCAGACAGCTGCACTATCAGATCTCTTTTCTAACAGTGGTTTCTTGCTTTCATAACTTTGGAGAGATGTCCTATAAATCTCATTAGTTTCTGGTTTTTAGGATCAGGTTTATTTGCTGAGTTTCATGAGCCTTGTGCCTCCTTTAGGAAGGAATATTTTCAATTTGGAAGAAATTGCTACAGAATACTCTATCATTTTAGTTTCTTACAGACCTCTTTATTTTGTGATGTTCTTTAGCCTTGCAGTTTTAACATATATGTCCAATTATTCCTAAACATTTAGCCATTGTGTCACATAAACAGAAATACCTGCCTTTGAATCCTTATGTCACATTCTTCATTACAAAGTGAAGCTTCTTTCTATGACCAATTGAGACTGACAGAACCGGTAATCTATGAGTATAAACACAAGTACTTAGAAGATCGTTTGATAAGGATAATACAACCATTCTACAAAACACTTTATATGTCTTCTCCATTGGGGTCTATGAAGGATTAGCTACACATATTTGCATTTGCTTACAGTACCAGATGTGAATTCCCTTATATGAATCAGGACATTACTTAAAACAGAAAGCAGGTGGTTATGACTGTAATAGTTACGCCACACTTTTTTTTATTGAGGTGAGCTTTTCCTGGCATGTTAATACTATAGCACACAAAACTTATAGCTACACAAGACTGCAGGTAACAAATACTTACCCAGCAGGCCTCATGGCAATTACAGCATTATGAAAGCCAACTACCAGGGAGAGTATCTTCAGTTACTCCTGGCTTGATTTCTTCATGTCTTTCATCTAAAGCATGTAGTAGCTTCAACGATAGGATCTAACTATGTAATTTGGAAATGCAACCAATAGCAATGGCAATAGCTTCTTCCCTGGGAAATGGGCTATCATATAAGATTCTTATTTCTGTTGTATTCTGCTATATATTTACTTGGACATCAGTTGTTCTCACAGGATTAGACAAGCACTTACCAGTTCTTTTTCCCACTGAGCCATCCATGAAGTGAGGTCTCCAAATACAGCTCAGCTATCATTGTAGAGTGTCAGGGGCCAGGTCTCTTGAGTTACTATTATTGTTATATATTTTATCATATTCTACTGGCCACTCTTTCCATTTTCTTTTTTACAGTCACATGGTAGCAGTGACTACATGCATTGTTGTGGCTACCCACTCACTTTGGTGATCCTATTTGTACCATCTTTTTAACATGCTGTCTGCTTTAGTTATTGATTTAAACACTGGAGGGTGCTCAGTGGCTCAAAAAGACACTGGCTCATCAGGGAAATTCAAATCAAAATGATTCAGAGATTCCATCTTACACCTGTTAGAAGGATAAGGCAAAAAAAAGTACAAATGCAAACTAATGTGAAGAGGATGTGGAGAAAGGGGAACACCCTTTCATTACTGGTGGAAGGACAAATTTGTACAGCTACTTTGGAAACCAATATGGTGGTTTGTCAGAAAATTGGAAATCGATCTGCCTCAAGACTTAACTATACCACTCTTGGGCATATATCCAATAGCTGTTCAATCATACCATGAGGACACTTGTCCAACTATGTACATAGCAGCTATTTTTAATAGTAGCCAGAACCTGTAAACAACCTAGATGCCCTACAACTGAAAATGGGTAAAGAATATATGGTGCATATATACAATGGAATTGTTAAAATCAATGATATCATGAAATTTGAAGGTAAATGATGGAACTTGGAAAAAATCATTCTGTGTAAGGTAATCCAGTCCCAGAAAGACAAACATGGCATGGACTCACCTATATGTGGATATTAGCTGTAAAGTAAATGATAGTCTTTCTACAATCCACAGACACAAAGGGGCTAGGTAACAAGGATGACCCAAGTTGTGGGGGCTCATAGATCTCCCTGGGAAGGGGAAATAGAAGAGGTCTTTTTGGTGGACTGAAGCTTGGTGAAGACGGGACCATGAGCGATCATTGGAGGTGTATTGAGGTGGAGAGTACTGAAAGAGATGTCTCAAAGTGGGAGGGGGACATTTCAGCATCAGGTAGAAAGCTGTTGCAAGGGAAACTCAGAGTAATCTAAAAGAATGACTCCAGGTAAGACTTCTAGCAATAGCAGATACATAGCCTGAACTGACAATAGCCTGTGACCAGGCAAGACTTTCAGTGGAGGGACTGGAACACCACGACAGTCATATAACCTTTGAGCTACCGTCTGTCCTGCCTATGGGATATGCTGATGTCAAGGTGGCACAGAAATTGTGGAAGTAACAAACTAGTGACTGATCCAGCCTGAGACCCATATCATGAGAGTGAGCCCACCTTTGACACTGTCTTGTGTGCCAGGACCCAGAGACTGAATGGCCCAGAAATGTAGGATAGAAACAAACATGACTGAAGAAAAAAAATGTCATTATAATGATGCCTAACCATATTCTGCTGTACTCATAGACTGGTGACTATCTTAATTGTCAAAATATAAAACTCATCCAGTAACTGATAGAAACAAATGAAGAGACTCAAAGATTAACATTAGGTTGATCTCAAAATATCTTTCTGAGGAGTGGAAGGAAAGAGTGTAGGAGCATTGGCTGACTTTTGGGAACCTATTCCTCATTCTGTGTTACCTTGTCCAGCCTAAATAGAAGGGGAGGAGTTTAGTCCTCCTGCAACTTGATATGTCATGCTTTGATGATACCCATGGGAGGCCTACCCTTTCTGAATGGACATAGAAGAGGAGTGGATTGGGGGTGGCAGAGGGGAGGTGGGAAATGGGAGGAGAGAAGGGAGGAAAACTTTGGTCAGAATGTAAAATAAATTTAATTTTAAAAAGACACTAGTTCTAGCACAATCTATATGGTCATTGGTGACTGAGTATACATCACCTATATAGGTAGTGATTTTATGTCACCCCCAAAACTGGCTTCATCAAAAGACTTTGGTTGTGATTTGATTGTAGTATCTATAAGTTCTCTGGTTTGTCCTCAGAGAATGACACTGTTTGGGAAAATTGTAGAACCCTTAAGAGACAGAACCTTGGTGGTAGTAATAGGTCACTGGGTCAACCTTTAAGTTTTCTTGTCCTACATTACTTCCTGCTCACATCTCCCTGAATGTGGAATCAATGTAATCAGTAAGCCCTCTGTTCGTACCACAATAGATTGTGACTTCATGGTCTTGTGAACCAACATGAAACTTTACTCCCTTAATTTGCTTTTTTTATCATGTAATTTGTATTTTTATCATGTCAGCAGAAAAATAACAAAGTCATGTTCCAATAAAACATTTACTATATTGTTTTTATTGTCATAAAAATAAGGGCAAAGATTTCATCTATTGCAATGATTTATATACAACTAGCAATTGCTGTTCTAGCTATGTATTTTGAGCTTCTGCCCTTATTTGTGGCTGAGTTGAAAATTGTATTGGAAAAGTTTTTTTCAAGCTGTTTCATCCATGCTCTGACCTATAGTATACCAAGCTTATGGTGACTTTTAATCAACAGGATCATTGTTGTCTGTCATGGTTTGAATGAAAATGACCCCATAGGCTTATTGGGAATAGCACTATTAGGATACATGGCCTTGATTGAGGAGGTATTGCCTTGTTGGAGGAAATATGTCACTAGGGGTGGTTTTTGAGGTTTCAGAAGCTCAAGCCAGGCCCAGTGTCTCTCTTTTCCTGCTGCCTAGCAATCAGGATGTAGGAGTCTCAGCTCCTTGTTCAGAACCATGTCTGCCTGTGTGCTGCCATGCTTCCCACCATTCTTCCTACCAGGCTTTCCACCATGACAATGGACTAAAGCTCTGAACTGTAAGCCAGCCCTTTTAAATGCTGTCCTTAATGAGAGTTATCATGGTTATAGTGTCTCTTCACAGCAATAAAACCCTAACTAAGACAGAAGTTATTACCAGGAGTGGGGCACTTGGTTTGGACCTAGATTCCAGGGCTATCCAGACTCAGGGTCCTACCCAAACACCTCTTGGCATGGAGTCCCTTTAGTCAAATGGGTCTTAAGTCAAATCTGATATTCATTGGTAGCACCCACAGAGTTTGGGCCATCATTGTATTTTTCAGGCTAGACACCATCATAGATTGAAAAATAAGGTTTCTAGATGGGTTGGTATTTACATTTCTCCTTTGGTAGTTTGCAGCATGCCTTCTTTTACCAAAGAATCTAGATGGCAGTGGCAAAGGCTCTATGTATGTAATCAGCTCAACTTCTCCATGTTCAATGACTTGTGTAGGTGCTGTATCCAGAAATTGGCCATTGCTGTCAGTTTGGGGAAAGCAACTTATAGCCTTCAACAACTTAAGTTGTTTAGTGGTCTCCATGAAACACCATTAGCCAACAGTTCAATTATATGTACCCAATACCTGTACTGTGAGATTCACTTGGTGACAAGAGATGGATTTACTTGGCAATTTCACTTACATCCCCTTCATATATGTACATATTTTACAAAGCTTCTATTGTACTAGATTATCATACTATTCCTTAAATGATCCTTTATTTTATCTGTCTGTCACCCAATACAGGTCCTTATCTCCTTTACTCCCTACCACTCACCCATAACTGCCTACTCTAAGTCCCTTTCTTAGTGAAATCTATCACTTATCCCCAGCCCTTATTCTATACCTAAACTCGGTGGTTCCAGGACTGTAGCTTGGTTATCATTTATTTAATGACTAATGTTCACATAATAATTAAATATATTCCATATTTGTTTGTCTGGGTATGGCAGAACTCACTCAGGATAGTTTATTTTTTTCTAGTTTTATCCATTAACCTGCAAACATCCTCTTTCGTGGTTTTAATGTCTGAGTAATATTTTATTATGAAAATGTACCATGCTTTTTCCATTTATCTGTTGAGAACGTATAAGTTGTTTCTAATTTCCAGATATTATAGAGCTGCAATGAACATGGTTTAAGAAGTGTCTTTGTTCTAATATGAATCATACTTTGTGAACATTTTTTATATATTTACTCAATTTTTATTAGATTATTTGTGGGTATTGACATTTAGTTTTTTGAATTTGTTTTATACTTCAGATATTAGCCCTCTATTGGATGACCCCTTTCCATCCTGGAGTATGCTGATTTGTCTAAATGATGGTATTCTTTACCTTTCAGAAGCTTTTATAGATTTATGAGGTTCCACTTATTAATTGCTTATTTTAGTGCTTATGGTAAAGGTGTTCTGTTTAGAAAATTATTTCCTGTGTCAATGAGGTCAAGGCTATTTCCTGCTTTCTTTCCTACCAGGTTCACTGTATCTGGTTTGATGTTGAGGTCTTTAATCCATTTGTAGTTGAATTTTGTGCAGAGTAATAAATACGGATCTATTTGCATTTTTCTACATGTAGTCCTCCAGTTTGTCCAGTGCTTTGTTAAAGATCATATATTTTATTTAAAGCACTTTTTTGCATTTTAGTCAAAATTCAGGTTTTCATAGGTGTGTGGATGTGTCTTGGTCTTCATTTCTATCCCATTAATCAACATGCCTATATAATTCTATATACTATAACTCAAAATTCAGGATGTTGATACCTCCATCAGTTTTTATTATTCAGGATTCTTTTTAACTATACTGGGCTTATTGTGTTTCCAAATGAAGCTAAAACATGTACTTTCAAAATTTTGACATGTGTTGGAATTTTGATGGGGATTGCATTAAATCCACAGACTGCTTTTTAATATGATGACAATTTTTATTATGCTAATTCTAGCAATCCATGATCAGAGGATCTTTTCATGTTCTAGTATCTTCAAATTTTTTTCTGTCATTGACTTGAAATTTTTATCATACTTGCTTGGTTAGATATTTTATATTTATGATATTTTATATTATTTTAGGATATTGTGAAAGGTGTTGTTTCTCACACTTTTTTTCTCAGTTCATTTGTCATTTGTATATAGGAGGACTATTGATTTTTGTGAGTTAATTTTGTTTCTAGGTATTTTCTGTAAGTGTTTATCAGTTGTAGGAGTTTCTTGTGGAACTTTTGGGATTATTTATGTACACTATTATATATCTGCAAATAAAGACACTTTTAAAAGGGTTTTAGTGGGTTCAAAGTAGGGAGAAAAGCAGGATTTTCCATCAAGACCTTCTTAGTCCTCCTGGAGTTGGGGCAGAGAGTGAGGAGAGGCCACAACAGGCACTCTAATACAGAGCTGGAGATGATACAGTGGCTTAGATATGGAGAAGGGGAGGGAGAATGAAGATCTGAAACTCTTCTACCTGATTTACTGGTAGGTTTGCCTGGTGGGTTCTCAAAGAATGCGTGCTGGGGTAACAGGAAGAGTGCGGACAAAGGTTAGAGAAAGAGATCTGCATGATCCTCTGGAGAAGGGAACAAAGAGGAAGAGGAGGCCACAGCAGGTGATCTATTGCAGAGCTATGGGCCAGACTAGCAAACAGGATTTGGAAGAGAGGAGGGAGAGCTGAAGATCTGCAGGTGCCATGCTCATCTGCTTTCCTTGTTCAGTGGTTTGCGGGTTCCCAGTTAACAGTACTTAAAGAGCTGCAGATATATTTCCTTTTCTGCTTTCCTTTTTCTCTCATGTCAACTTTATTATTTGTATATTTTATGAACCCTATTCCCATGTCAATCAAAATACCTCAGGTTTTGCAGAACCTCTCCTACCTCATAAGGATTATATTCCTCCATTGGTCTCCACAATGCCCTTAAAGCTCCCAACAATTTCTGAGGTCCCTGTTGAATTAATCTATTTTTAAAATGTCCTGTAAAGACACTGAATCTGGCCAGAGAATAGGGCAGCAAATAATACAGCCTCTCTCATGTCCATTTTCCTCAGCGGTGAATCTCCTTTCTCTAAGGTTTTTCAGTTTTAGTTATTTAGGTGGACCTTAATTGGTGATAATTAAGTGTCCCTAATGGCTCATAGAAGCCCATCCATTAGGGGCTGATTTAGCTAATATTTCCTTAGTCTGTGTAACTTGCATCTTCAGGAAGATTGGGGACTTATACTCAATTTCTTTGTGTCCCAGCACTCAGACTATCTATCCTTGTAAATGTTCCACAGCCTCATGAATCAGGACTTGACAGGACTTTTCATTGTTTGTGTAAAAGTTTGTCTTAAGTAACTTAGCTATTTGAGCTAAAGAAGTAGCTTTGTAGGTAATAGCACTTGCTGCTCTTATAGAGGACATGGATTGACTTCCAAGAACCTACATCTAATGGCTCATGATGACCTGCAACAATAGATCCCAGTGACCTGGCAGCGCTCCTACCCTCCAATGGTATCTTCACACACATAATATGCTTTCATGCATTCAGGCGAGCACACATGTATATAAAATAATAAATACTTGCATGCATACATGCTGTCTTAGGATTTTTAATGCTATGAAGAGACACCATGATCATGGCCACTGTTATAAATGCATACATTTAATTGGGGTGGCTTGCTGACAGTTTCAGAGCTTCAATCCATTATCATCATGATGGGAGCATGGCGGCATGCAGGCTGACATGGTGCTGGAGGAATAACTGAGAGTCCTACATCTTGCAGGCAACAAGAAGTCAACTGAAAGTCATACTGATGGAAGCTTGAGCAAAAGAAACCTCAAAGCCCACTCCCACAGTCACACATTTCCTTCTACAAAGCTATACGTACTTCATCAAGGCTGCACCTCCTAATAGTGCCACTTCCTTTGGGATTATGTGGTTCAATTACATTCAAACTACCACACATGCACACATAATTATATAAATAAACAAATAAGTCTTAAATGTCTTTCCCATCTCAAGTATTTCAGGTGATGAGTATTTCCGAAATATCATTGATTATTGTGGTAGGCTATTGGTAAGGCTATCATCAGAATGTTTAATAATGGAGTTTATTCTTTCTCTGTATTAAAAGTTTGATCAGTGGTGGAACTTTTTCTTTGTTCGGGTATTTTTCATTATTTGACTCTTCCTGGAGATTCTAAGACTTTGTACCCCAGATAAGGCTCTGATAAGTACTGATCTTACTTGCAATCTTTTCTCCTTGTATATTATCAACTCTAAGAAATGGCAATGAAACACCTCATTCTCTCTCTTTTTCCATTATCTAAATCAGATACCATTGTAGAGGCTAACACCAACTATACTATTTTTTTCACATAGATCAGCCTCAGTTTTACATTTCAGTTCTTATTGTGGAACCACTTCACTCCAACTCATTTTTGATTAAGTTGGTCCCTGATTAGATGTTAAGTGTTCCATGCCACTTTTTCTGGACAGATATGTATAAATATATACTCACTCCAGAGAGGGGATCAACAATAGACAAAATTAAATATTCTGCTGAAGTTCTTCTTCATGAAACAATTAGTTTACTTACATTACTTATGAATTTTAGTGAATGGTTAATTGCAGTACTGTGGACTAGTCAAAGGCAGTGCATCACCAAAAAACCCACTGCAGACTTGATGACAATTCACAAAAGCTGTATTATGCCTACATATCTTCACACAATTTACAGTACCTAAGCAAATCAGAGTCTTTTGCAGGATGTTAGACTTGTCAGTCTCTGCTGAAATGATTTATTTTTACAATATCGGGAGATTCTTACTTATTTGAGCTTTCCTGGACCTGGAAGACGCATTTTCTTTCTGAACCCTAAGGTTTCTCTCCTCCATCCAATAAGGTATATTTTTATCTAGAAGAATTTTTTACTTAGCAAAAGATTATTAGAGAGCTTATTGCCCTTGAAAAAAGAAGAAACATGCTGTACTGGGGCATTAGGAAAGATGCCCTGAAGGCAATTCATACCACACTCAGCACAGGCTCTGTGGTATAAAATTATAAACATAGTTGAAATGCTTTCTATTGAGAAGAGAAGCAGTATCACTCCTGTTGTATATTCCATTCCATATCCACTAATTTCAGCTGGCTCACTTAAGGAATTGTTTATCAGGTCTCAGTTGCCAAGATACTTAAAACTCATTGCAGTTATGGTCTCAGAATGTCCAGCTACAAGATCTGACCTTGCTATTATCCTGATGATGTTGGCTAAAGTATCAACGAGGCTTCCACTGACATATATTTAGAAAGGCCTTGAAACAGGGTTGATTCCCTTCAAGAAGTAACTGAAAGGCTGATAAGGGAAGCAATGGTGATGAAGAGTAGGTTTCAATATAGATCCTGGAATGTTGGTATTTTAGTTAAAGTTTCTGTTTCTGTGAAGAGATACCAGAACCATGGCAATTCTTATCAGGTAAAAAAAATTAATTGGGTCTGGCATACTGTTTCAGAGCTCAATTATCATCATGGCAGCACACAGGAAGACATGGCAGGGGAGAAGGAGCTGAGAGCTCAACATCTTGATCTGCAGTCAACAAAAGATGATTGCCACGCTAGGCCTTGGTTGTGCATATAATACTTCAAAGTTCACCTACACAGTCCTTCCTTCAACAAGGCCACACCTACTCCAACATCTCCTAATAGTGTCACTCCCTATGGGTCAAACATTCAAATACATGAGTCTATGGGGGCCATTCCTTTTCAAACCACCACAGGTGGTGAAATAGAGGCTACAGAAAATAAGTGAACCCAGATCTGTAAATGGAGACTGTGCTTTTGTTTTCTGGGTACCCAGACCTAAATAATCACACAGAAACTATGTTAATTACAATACTATTTGACCCCTTAGCTTAGGCTTATTATAAACTAGCTGTTATAGTTGGAAGTGGAAAGGTAGAGAGTCAGTCACTAGCAAGATGAAGAGGAAGCAAGATGAGAATGCCTTACTGAGAAAAGGTAGCAAGCCACATGACTAAATATGGATAAGAATTATGGTTTAATTTAGGTTGTACTACCTAGATAATAATAAGCCTGAGATAATAAGCCAAAGAGTTTATAATTAATATAAGCCTCTGAGTGTTTCTTTAGGACTGAATGGCTGCAGGACCAGGGAGGGCAGGAGCTTCCATCTACACAGATCAAGAAACAGACTATTCATATTGAAGGTACCAAGACTGCAAAAATGAGCCTGCCAATAGCTCATCACTGTGTACTCTCAATACTAGACAAAGAATTCAGTCTCTTGTTTTGTTTTGTTTGTTTTGTTTTGCTGATCTGAATGTGCTGTGGGAACACATCCCACTTCTTCAGCCAATAGCCTTTAAGATACCAGCCCACTTGGGCATGGTCTCTGATACTCCAAAAGCAGCTGTGAAGCGTGCACCCACTCCTTGCTTCCAGCTCCTGCTTCCAGCAGCTAGACTCTGTTCCTGTTCATACAGAGGACTGTTATCCAGGACTGTGATATTTAAGTTTTCCCCTTAAATAAATAGCCCTTTTATTACTTGATGATTCATAATTCTGAACTAGTGTGCGATTATTTTGTGACTTCCATCATCATCTGGTGCCCACCATTTGGTTTTAGAACTCCCCCAACCCCTGCTCTGCTACACACCACAGGGCTCGAAGCATGCCCAGCTCTCCCGCCTCAGCCACAGCCTGTGCTTGGAGATAGCAGTTTATATAGAATTCTCGCACAGTGGCTTTTCTTGCTACAGATTAGCCGTGGTTCTTTATATAATCTCATTACACGCCTTGGAGTGGCTTCAAGTCCCTGTGCCCTTACCCTGGTGCCTGTGCCCTGCTACCATGCACTGTGCTTCCTCCTACATGAATGTTCCTTTATGTTATATCCTTTATTTTGGAATGAGAATGCAAAGTCTGTGCTATTATGTCTTCAATGTATTTAACTTTCTTTTTTATTTCTACTGGGGATTCCAGCTAAGCGTTTTCCCTGAGAAGAAATGTTAGAAGGCAACTACACTTATCACTATACTATTAATAAAAACAGGGCTTTGGATTCAGGGTTTCTTCTTTTTTAATTTTTAGTGCTTTTTTGCTTTCCTTCTTTCTTTTTTTCTTTGAGAATTGTATGCATGAGTATGATATTTATATTATTTTCACCCATTCCTCTCCCTAATACAACTCCTCTCATGAACCTTTCACTGCCTCTTACATTTATTTACTCTTCCATGATTANTATAATATGTATAATATATAATATATTTCCAAATGAGTACATTTACTGCTTTTGTGTACATATGTACATGTGTTTATGACTTACTACTTGTGATTGTATAACCTATCAGTGTCTCATCCCTGAGGAAAATTGAATCTCCCTCTTTCAGCATCACTGATTGCACGTATGTAGTATTTCATAGTACAGCTGGGATTGTTGCAAAAATTTCCCCCATTTATGTTGACATGTCAACTGGTGTTGTCACTGTACAAGTCTTGCTTAGGCAACCATACTGGTGACTTTTCCATCACATCTTTCTGTAACTAGGGCATTCTACCCAGTCACATCTAGCTAAATACCCAAAGGCTGACCCCACAAAAGCTATAACGTAAAATAAATCATTACTGTCTTTAAATTATGTCAGGTATTTATTTATTAACAGCAATAATAAAAGTAACTAATTGAATTAATAAGTCAAATTAAGGTTTTTCATAATTGGGAAGCAATAAATTCTTCTAAAAAGATTTTATAAGACTACTATTACCCTGAAACTAAAATTGGAAATAATCATCAAACAAAACCAGAAAACTGCAGACAAGCTTAATTAAGGAATAAATGTAGAAAATCTTCATTAAAACTTAGAAAAAAGATTATTTGTCATCACCAAGTGATATTAGTTCAGTATAGTTAGCAATAAAAATAGTATACCATACAAAGAAAATAAAAGAAAAACTATATCTATACTTTTTGTCAACATATTGCTCAACATTCAGGCCAGAATAATCAGACAAATAACAATAATGTAGGTCACTTAAATCAACACTTTGTAGATGACAAGATTGTATACGCATATTCCCCAAAACAGCCAAAGAACAAATAATGATAATTAGTGAATTTAACATTGTTTCAGAATATTAAACAAACATACAAAAATAGTAGTACTGATAAATGCCAACAGTGATCTCTCTGAGTTGGGAATGGAGAAAGTAATCTTATTTAAAGGAACTATGAAATTTGAAATCACTAAAAACAAATATGGCAAGTGGTTGAAATATCTTTGCAATGAAAATTACAGAACTGACTTAATGCCCACTTCCCCTCTCCATACTAGAGTTTTGTCTTGCCTGAGCCTATGGATGTCTTATACATTTTCCCTCAACTGCTACGAATTCACATGTGCAACTGCTCTCCTATGTCTGTAAAATACTGTTTCCTTTTAGTCTTTCACCATCTATTCCTCACACTCTTTCTCACCCTTTTATGCAATGTTCTCCCACCCCTAGCGAAGGAGCAATTGACAGTTGATGATTAATGAGAAGGGAACTTTCAGTTTCATTTTGTTTTCTTTCTTTTTATTTTTCCAAGGCAGGGTTTCTCTGTGTAACACTCTTGACATTCTTGGGACTATCTTTGTAGAGCAGGCTGCTCTGGAACTCAGAGACCCACCTGTCTCTGCCTCCCAAGTACTAGGATGACAACATGTGCCACCACCACCCAGCCAGTCTTATTTATTATGCGGTCCATGGTGAATATGACCACTCATCAATGAAGTGCACACATCTAGGAGTATGTGAGTACTGGGAACAAAACTTTGTGAGTATGACCAAAAATAAAATAAAAAGGGGGACATGGAGTTGGATTGGTGGGGAGGAGTAATGGATCTGGGAGGAATACAGAAGATGGGTAAATATGATCATAATATATTGTACAAAATTATTGAAGATCTAATAAAATGAGAAAAAAACGGCAACAGTGAAAGAAAATTACAGAACTAATTATAATATTATGGGGAAACATCATATAAAAGAGAAGCCCATGTTCATAGATTTGAAGAATCAAAATCACTAACATACCTTTACTCAACAAAGTCTTAGAGAATCAATGCAATTGCTATTGAAATGCCAATTAAGTTCTTCAAAAACTGAGAACACATGTAGTATTAATACAAAACAACAGAAACTTCTCAATATCCAAACCATTCTTAGCGAAAATAAAAAAAGAACTTTTTATTACTGGATTTCAAAACACATTACAAAGTTGTTTTATTCAAAAGAAAATAAGATTCATGTGGAATAGATAGAACAAATTAGAGTACCTAAAAAGCTGGACTTAATGTTAGGGGTCACAAGCCAGGCACAGACGAACATATACTACATGTTTTCTGTTACATGTAAGTTGTTTGAAAAGTGCTTGGATGAAAGTGTATATTATTGATGGCTATGGACTGGTAATGTTAGCAGGTGTGCAAAAAGAAGCTGGGACAGTATATAAAACCATAGCACAAATAAAGGCTCATCTTCAAGTGTAGCAATGGGGTAATTATACTTCTAAGTGAACTATTATGTATTTCATAAAGAAACATGACAGAGGAGCCAAAATACTACAACTATAGATAGATAGATAGATAGATAGATAGATAGATAGATAGATAGATAGATAGATAGATAACTATTATTATATTGTCAGTTTATACTCTGTGTATGTGTTGAGCCATCTCAATGTTTCCCATAAATGTGCGCTACAATAATTCTTACAATGAAAATTTAAAAGAAATTAAAATAACATATTTCATAGTGAAATTTCATCCCCCAAATAATAATTTGAATGAAAACATTTTTTTAAATGTGGAGAAATTCAGCCTTATAATTCTGTTTCTGAAAATGTCTTAAATATTGATCTACCATTTCCTGCATTATTCATTTTCAGGTATATAGCCACAAGAATTTATCAAAATTTTTTTCTGGATTCAGTGGCACAGAACTGTAATACCAGAATTTGAGAGGAAAAAATTACAATAAATTCAAGATCATACTTATCTGTATGCCAAGTTTAATACAAACTCAGATTACATAAGATGTTGTCTAAAAGAAACAAAATAAGAGGCTAGGAAAAAGTCTTAAATATATAAAGTGCTTGTTGCATAATCATGGGAACCAGAATACAAACACTGAGAATGCACATAAAAATTGAAGCATGGGAGGACGTCTTTTGAGTTGTTTGTCAGGGTTTTCCAAGAGACTTCACAAATATTACAGGTTATGCTGTTGCTTTTGGTTGCCTCCCAGAGTTAGAAGGTAAGTCTCTGTTCCTAAAGAAGTCATACACTTCAGACATATAGCTAAGAGGCCACTGAAATGGAACTGGCCTAAAAGGCTCCTCTCAGGGGAGCTTTCATGGTACAGAAAGGCATGATGCAAGTTTCCACAGGAATGAGGTAACCAACAGTCCTACCCAGATATGATGTCTATGAATCACAATAAGCAGCAAGGCAAAGAATCTTAACTGTATATTAATGGTGCGACAGTTTTGAAGTAACAGTTCTCTAATTGTACTTAAGACTCTTTCAACAAGAAAGTGTTAAGTCCAATGTTGGAAACCTAGCTACCTAGCCAGGGTTATTGAATTCATTGTTATTGGAGGAGAATCTATACTAAACAAGCATAATTTAAAACAAGAGGCTATAACATTTTCCTTATGCTCACAGATATGAGAGGTGAGGTGTATACCTCACCTCTCATCAAGGAAACTTTGCTTTACAGCAGATGGAGAGCATATGGAAAATCATATGCAGAGGGTTTGGATCCCAGTCCTAGTGGATACAACATCTCCAATACAAAACCCACAGGTATTTGTGGAAGTGGGGCCAGAAGGATTGTAAGAGACTGGTTACCAGGGAGTTTGCTCCTATAAATACTATGAACTAGAACTGTAGGCTCCCATTATCTTAGTTATCTATTGCTGTAAAGTTATACTGTGACCATAACTTTCTAAAAGAAAACATTGAGTTGGGACTTGCATACACTTTCAGGGGGTTAGTTAATTACCATTATGGCACAGAACATGACAGCAGATAGGCAGACATGTTGCTGGAGGAGTAACTTAGTAGTCTGGATCTTCAGGCAGCAGGAAGAGAGAGCCACTGAGCTTGGATTGGGCTTTGAAACCGCAAAGCACAGTCCTAGTAACACACTTCTTCCAATAAGGCCACATCTACTCCTACAATGCCACACCTCCAAACATCTCACAAAAAAAGGAGGGACACTAGGACTGATTGACATCCTTAGATGTTCTGTGATCTCCAAATGTTGAATGCTAGTTCCCTAGTGGAGCAACCCACCACTAAGAGGTGACTGAATTATGAAGGCTCTTATTTAATCTGTGTATTAATTTACTCATGAATTCATAATATGGTGGGACTATTGAATAGTAATAGGAAATAGGAAAGGTGCCTATTTTGATGAACTAAATCTCTGATGATTAGCATTTGAGGTGTGTATCTAATCATCTTTTTCTTCCTTTTACTCTCTTTTAGTGTCCCACTGTGCTATGCTCTTAGCAGGTCAGCATCAACACAACCTTTTGATTGTAGTGTTTTTTCTTTGCCATAGGCACAAAAGCAGTGACATTAGTCATGCATGAAATGAAACTTCTGAAACTATTAGGCAAAAATAAAACCTTTTTTCTTCAAGTTACTTTTTCACAGCAATGAAAAAACTGAGAAAAGCAAATTGAATAGCACTCAGACTTTAAAAAGAAATGTTAGGCATGGCTAGAGCCATGTGTCAGTGGTTAAGATCACTTGTTTTTGCAGAAGACCCATGTTCATTTCCTATCATCCAAATGATGAGTTACAATTTTATATATCACCAGTTTGATGCTCTTTTCTGGCCTTCATAGAAACCAGGTATAGAACATGTTCACAGGCAGGTGCACCTGAAGACCAAACACCCATACACATAAAAATAATATAAGTAAAACAAAATAAAATAAAAATAATAAAAATATAATTAAAAGTAATGCTCATATATATTACACTAT
Organism: Bramus lutescens; assembly: GCA_001685075.1. NCBI lineage: Eukaryota > Metazoa > Chordata > Mammalia > Rodentia > Cricetidae > Bramus > Bramus lutescens. The sequence continues at coordinate 80,710 of LOEQ01008510.1, read as the reverse complement.
GGATCGACATTGGGAGGCATTATGCTAAATGACAAACTAGTCACAGAAACACAAATATTGCAGATTTACAATCAAATAATTGAAAATAGTGGAGATTCCACTTATCTGAGATATATTAAATAAAACTCACAAGAGAAGTGAGAATAGTGATTATTATGAATTAGGAGATCATTGAGATGTGGAATTTTTCAATGTGATAATGTTACAATTATTCAGATGAATAGAAGTTAAACATTTGTGGATCACAGAAAATGTTAAGAATATGTATCTTCTTTTAGATGATCTTACCACAACAGCAAAGAGAATATAAAAGCAATAATATATGCATAAATATTTATGAATATATGGATCTTTGTGTGTGGATTCAGCAAATTGTACATATTGTGCTTGATTTTGTGAATTACTTATAATTTAATATATCATTTTCAAAAAATTAATTTTACTAATTATATTTATTTTGTTCTGATTCTCACTATACCATTCCTACTAAAGCAAATGCTGCAAAGAATTTGAAAAATGTGACCTGTCCACTTTTGTACCCTATATAAATTTGAGTATGGCTCCTTAGCTTTAAAAGATAACAAAAAAATGCTGATAAAATTGAATGAGTGAATAGCAAATGAATTATTGTGCACATTGTATTCTTGAAGAATAATGAATTGTAAGAAGAATCATGTTGTTAATAAAGCTGAAAAGTATAATGAGAATACATGAACCATGTGTTAATATTGTTTGATTATGTCCAATATATGTAATAGATTATATCATGTAGCAGAGTTTCATGTATTATATAAATGTTAGAATGCTACTGTTGTTAGTATTATCAGTATGTAAAATGTCTTATAATGTAATGGAAAATGTCCTTCTATGCTAAATCTTAAACTATCCATGTTTCATTGTCAAATAGGAGAGCAGAAAGTTTAAGTAGATTTATAAAGAGTCAAATTCACATTAATAGGAGTGATAACATTTGAGGTGTTTTAAATGAGCATTTAATTAAAATTTAGTCAAGTGATCATATGGCAATTAAATATCCATTCTTTGCATTAGACTACTTATTGAGCTTAATAAGCACATCAAGGATAGAAATCTACTTGTCCTGAGTTTCTCCCATGAAGAAGCAGGCTATATTAGGAAATTTACAATTGATTTGAAAAGCAACACTAAGGTTGTGACCCAAGCTAATCCATTTCACTGTATTCAATTCACAAAGCAAATATCCACCTCTATTTCTGAGTTGTAACATGAAACTAATCCTTTTCTGGCTATTTGCCACTTCTTTAATTTCTTTTTCATTAGGAATACTAACAATACCTAAAATCTTACAACATGTTGTGGACTTGTGTGTTTCCAATGTTCAAGAGACAGGGTCTTTTTAAGAATATATGGAACATCTATAAAATTCTAATATCAGAGTTTCATTTCCTCTTTCTTTTTCTTCTTTATCCTTAGATTTATTGTATCTTCAGTGCATCTTGAATTAGTGCTCAGTTTTGAAAGATGAATTTATCAGTCATATCAATTCTCAGTATTTTCCTTTATACTAAGGTAAAGAAATTCTGAAATAAGTGTTTAATATTTGAATGAGGATCATCTTGTAGCACAAGAAAAATATTTTCAGTAGCATTTCTGACATAAGTAAATAGAAGTAGTGAAAAATTGGATGGTGTTGGATTCTATGTTACCATTCCAATCGTATTCATTAAAACAGGTGCTTTGAATGTACCTTTGGGGAAAACATTGACTTCTATTTGAGCACTAAAGATAAGAAAATACAGAATAGGTGCCTGGCATCTCTGCCTTAATTTTGTGTCTCTTTCCCTTACTTTAGGCCACCTGTTTACTTCTGCAGATATGCATGTTAATCTCACAAGCAATATCTATCTATGTTTTCCCCTTTCAAGGCTGAGCACCACAGAAATAAGACATTATCTAAGTGTAAAATCAATGTGGAATTCTGAAGAACCAAATCTCAAAGTATAGTCCCTCTCTAAATGAGGACAATTATACATGGTCAAGGCTACACCTTGGAGCAAGAATAATAACCATTTTATTATCTTAAACAATAAAGCCTTTTTTCAAACACCTTTTAGAGCCATGAGGCAATGATTAAGGAGACCACATCTAGACTGCATCTATTTTATTATGCATTCATCTTGTCCTTTAACCAATTCCTTCTTTATGTAAGTCTGAAGCTCATTTCAGTGCCCAGAAAATGGCCTTGAAATTACTGGTCCCATAATGTGTTCTTCCTACTGGTGGTGTTAATATGTATCACTTGAGATCAGACTGCACCTTCCCCTCAGTTGTTTTATATTATATGAAACAGTGGTTCATAATTTCTCTTGTCGTGAGAGAGTCCACCTTCAAAGCAGTTTTTTTTTTTATCCATTTGAGGCCAGAGATGAACACTTATGTGAACATGAACAGCACTGTGTGTGACAGCACAAACAAATGGATTCTGGAAGTGGGCTTGACTTTCAGCTCTACTAGAACCTCTGAGCCAGCACCAGCCTGACTGATAGTAGATTCTCCAACATCATTGCAGCCAGTTTTGGTTTGTTATGTCACCTGTTTCCCAGAGAATCTTTTATATCTATCTCCATTTCTAAGTTGTGGATAGCTACAGATGTATATGAACATGAACCCTGTTTCTGAGAATGCTCATGACAGATAGCATAATAGTATCTTTTGAAGAAATACTTTGAGATGGTGGCAATATCCTGTTTTTCATCTTGAAAGTGTGATTAAAATTAGAAACACATTTGTGCTCATTAGTGATAAGCATCATTTTTATGCTAATGAATGATTAATTATTGAAAACTAATTTTTTGTTTTGTAGACAGACTGACTATGTAGCTGACTGGCCTGGAATTCTTATTAGACTAGACTAGCCAAGAACTGTCAGAGTTCTGCCTGCCTCTGCCTTCCAAATGCTGAGACTAAAGGTGAGCAGTGCCACACTTGACTGGGAATTCTTTGTAATCTCATAATGAGAACTAGTTTTGTGGGTAATCAAAATTCTTACCATAGGGCCAGAACTTTTAGTGCTACTCAGCCTTCAAACAGGAAAAACATGTTGAAGATTAGGTTAATCAGGAGTGAACAATGGGCAATAGTGTGATCAATTTTGCTTATGTAATGAGCATTTTATTAAAATTAAAAAATAAAATGAATGGTTTGCAAAGCTTTCAGTTTGCTGAACATGGTGGTGTGCTGGTATGGAAGATCTATATCTATTTCCCCATACCTTGCCCTACATATCTCTTTCATATTATTCCTGAGTGTTAACTCAAAATGAATAAGAAATGGTAAATGAAGTGTTTTCCAGAGTTTTATGATCCATCAAAGAATAAAAACTGAAGATGGAGGATGGAACCTCTAATTTGTAGCCAACTTGTTACTCAGAAACAGGTTGCAACATGGACTTTCAGAGAAACTGGTCTCCTGGGAGTTTGTTTTGACTCTTATTAGTGTCAGAATTTAATTGAATTTTAGGATATTTTGCTGGTATAAGAAAACTGGTTGGTGTTATTACTGTTTTGTGAGTGCACTAGAAACATAGTCACATTAGTTAGCATTTATCTTCATTGTCAAACAATACTAAACTCACAAACTACATTCATTTCTTTGGTTCAGTTTGCCAAGTAGTCCAGATTCTGCTTATTAGCTGACTAGCTAAGGCAAACAAAAGATATTTTATTTTAATCCTTAAAACTTTCTAAATTGCATTTATTTATGCATTATGGTTTTCAGAGTGCATACATGCTACAGTGTGTATGTCAGAACAGTTGATTCTCTCCTTCTTTCCTGTGGGTTCTAGAGATTAAACTGTGGTCAACAACATTGGGAGGAATCCCCTTTTCCCAGTGAAGACCTCACCAGCACCTCCCATTTTATTCCAGTCATCACTACCAACATTAACTCTCATATAATACTTCATACCTCAAGCAATAATTGTATCTGTGTACCTAAATTTTTATGCAGATTGTTTAGAATGTCTACAAAAGCATTACAGAAGTCAGAAAAGGTTTCAAGAGTTTCAAGGAGGCCTTTGTGAAAGGAGGAAGCAGAAAACAAATACAAATGTAAAGAGAATCACTGTAAGTGCTTAGATGTGAAACTAACAAACCCACTTAGAGGTATGCTGCAGACACTGCTACAGAATCAAGGAGCTGGATCAGAGTCAAGGGGAGGTTCTTAGTTGAATAGAAACAAGGCAGAAATTTATAGAGGCTGTAGTAGGAGGTAGGCTGGGATCCAAATATGCACATTAATTTTATTTTTTTATTTTATTTTATTGCTTTGTGGTGCAAAGTCTTTCTTTTGTAAGTGGTAGACAAAAGAACAGTAGGTCCAACTGGATGAATTGGTGGGTGGATGAAAGACAATTCAAGTAGGCAGTGTTAGCAGTTGAGACAGACTGAGCTAAAAACCCTGGAATAGTCCACCTTTCTCTGCCTCTTAGTTCCATATAAACATACTAGGTGTCCAGATAACAGCTCTGTAGGGGTTGTAGTCATGTTTGCATTAGGTGTTTTCTTTATGGAGTATAGGTGAGAGTGTTAAACTCTTTCCTTAGACTTATATGTTCAATAACTTTTTTCTGACATGACAATAACATTCACATATATGCTCATATGATCCAATTTCACCATGATAAATTTTATGTTGTGATATGTTGTGACATTTCTTTTCAGTTTTAGAAATGTTATTTATCAGTTTATGCCTTCTGAGTGGTGCCAACTAGATTTCCTTCCCTTGATTGACAGGGTGTAGAGTCATCCTGCTTCTGTTTGCACTCAAAGTGGAGTGGTACTTGTAAAATGGAGTCTCTCATAGCAAGTCACAGCCTGAAAACAACTGTTTTACACAATAGAAAGTAATTTAAAGAAGGGCACAGCCTGATCTCAATATATCATACTAACCTAACAGAAGAAAAATCATTTCAAGAGACCCTGGTGCTACAAGACTTGTTTACAAAAGAAAGACTTTGCACCACAAAGCAATAAAATAGTTGGTTTATTCTGTAGACAAATATGAGTGACTATGGCCCAGTAAAAAAGATTTATGCTTCCCCAAATTCCATGTTCCAATGTGGTAGCAATTTCATGAAGCTTATTTTTTAAAATAACAGAAAAAAAGAAGTTCATAAATAAAGACACTCTCCAAATACATTGGTAAAAATATCATATGAGGCAGTAGCAAATCAGGGAAAGCTCTTTTCCAGGCCTGAGATGGTATCTGATTGCAGTGTTAGCTTTTAGGCCTGTGGACACTTACACTAACTTTGTATATTTCAAAGGTTTCATCTGATATCCAAAGAGATATTAGATCAGATACAGGGATGGGAAAGAAGTGTCTAATAAAGGGGATAAAGGTAGCTCATCTGATATCCAAAGAGATATTAGATCAGATACAGGGATGGGAAAGAAGTGTCTAATAAAGGGGATAAAGGTAGCTCATCTGATATCCAAAGAGATATTAGATCAGATACAGGGATGGGAAAGAAGTGTCTAATAAAGGGGATAAAGGTAGCCCAAGATGAATTTTAATTGGGCTCAGGGCCTGCAACATTCCCATCTCTCTATGATCTTTGAAGTTCTAGTCAGTTAATCAGCAGAAGGTTCAGTGAACTGTGCTCCTACTTTTCATTCACAGAATATTTTCTCTAAGAATCTAACTCTGGCCAAAGGGAAAGGCTGATCTGGCAAGAGGAAGAACTTGTATCCTCAGAAAATATTTCGTGTATTTCTGAAAACATCATCATCAGACCACCTTACAGGACAGGTTGGAGCGAAGACAATGATGAGCCAATGATGTGAGTAATCACACCTTACACAGAATTTTGTAGTTATGTAGTTATCTTACTGTCTATTTAACCTAAACCTTATTTCAGGCTCCATAAACTTTGGAATCAATCAACCTCTTTAACAATATTTTCTTTTCCTAATGAGGCCATATTGCATAAATCTCTTTTCTTTGCTTTTAACTGTGACTTAGCTCTCAAAATGCTATATTGAGGATAGGTGCCTAAGCCTAATTCTCTAGTTCTGTCATGGCCTGCTGTAATTGGTTGTTATTTTACTCTTTACTATTTTGGGGGCCCTGCCACCAAGCTCCCAAATAAATCACACACAGAAGCTTTTTCTTACTTATATATGCATGGCCATAGCTTGGCTTGTTTCTTGGTCGCTTTTCTTAACTTAAACAATCCCATCTACCTTTTGCTTCTGGCCGCTTACCTTTCTCTATTTCTGTGTGTCTTCTTCTTCTTCCGTGTCTGGCTGTGTGGCTGGGAGGCTGGCTGTTTCTTTACTTGCTCCCCCTTTCATTCCTTGATCCCCCCTTTATTCTCTCTGCCTCCTAGAACTACCTATCCTTTCCTGCCAAGCTACTGGCCATTGAGCTCTTTATTAGACCAATGAGTTGTTTTAGACAGGCAAAGTAACACAGTTTCAAAGAGTTAAAAATGCAACATAAAAGAATGCAACACATCTTTGCATCATTAAACAAATATTCCGCAGCATAAACAAATGTGACACATCTGAAAATAATAATCTGCAGCAGTCTGGGTTTCTAAAAAATTCTATTAATATTACTAGAGCCAAGTTTGGCTATTCATATCTCAAACAATAATTAAAAGGAAGAAAGTGTTGGTTGTGAGAAACTCAAATTTATTCAAGGTTCAGCACTGTCAAAAGATGAAGAGAACTAAAATCCTACATGAGGGAAACTCTTATATACAAAGTGAATTTTGTGAAGAAAATAGGAGTGATAGGAAAAGAAGCTGGAAACTGAGCCACACACCTAGCCTCCATAAATACCCCCATTACTCAAAGGATATTTTCCTTAGCTTTTTCATCATTATATACTCATGTAACAACTGACCTTGGTCTGAGATCCAGTATGAGAAATCATTGGAACAACGTATCATTTTCCTGTTTGTTAAACAATACTGCATATTTAGTTAAAGGATGGGATTAGCAAGTTTTTCATTCACCCTTCTATTGTTCTCAAACACCAACTGGGACCAACTGGTGTCCTGTGTCCTGATAAATTAGACATAATGAGTAGGCTTTCTTGTGGTCATTGTCTTTTCTTTTTACTTTCCTCCAGTAGGCGAGGTTAGCAGTTCATCCATCCATTATTTAAAAGCAAGGGTGCTTGAATGTTTGTTTGATTTTACAACTTACAAGGCTAAGTTTTAAAAACTGAAACATGGTCAATGTATCAAGTAGTGATACTCTAATGCAGGGTGTCATGACACAATGGTATGCTTACCAGCACCTGTACAGCTTCTAGATTGTTAATTTTTAACATTATTAATTGAGGTTCCCAAGAAACAAAGCCACACATATGATACAGATACTATAGAATTGAGTAATGCATTATAACCGTGTAATTGTAGAGTCAGAATGCTGTAGAACCAGTGGTAAATTATCTTGAGTTATCAGTGTTAATATTAATTGCCATTCATTGCCCACTTATGTGAGTAAAAAATGTCCTTTCAACAACCATAAAAGTCTCTGGAATATATTAACAAACCTCTTCTAGCACCAACAAACTAAAAGTTAATAATGTCCTCAAATTATATCAAAAAATATATGTCAGAGTTTTCCCCATATTGATACAACAGTCTACCAAGTATTCCCCTTAATTAAAATGCGGAATGCCTGGACAGACATCCATCAATGACCTAAACTTCCTGCTCATTCTGCAGGGGCTCCTAACCCCGGCTACTGCACCTAG
>LOEQ01008510.1:38728-52062 GCA_001685075.1 Bramus lutescens | reverse complement strand
ATATAATTTGTGTGTTGTTATTTCGGGGTATAAGCTAGCCATGCGGGAGCTGGGGAGGACAAAAAAACAGGCCCACTCCCCCTTTTACTACATCTACCTCCCCCAATAGGACCACTCTAGCTCTAGAAAATTATCAATGGGTGATTATTGCCCTTTAGTTTATGGTATATATTCTCCTGCATAAATTATAGCTTAAAATAGAAATATATAATAGATGAAGTGTACCACACTTGAAACAATTCAATTATGCCATCTAGGCTTAGATGAGTCACTTTGCTCTTGGAAAGGGTCAAGTGTATATAAAAACATATTTGCTATTTCTCTGTGTGGCCTGGTTGTAGCAAGAATAGGGAGACATTCTTCATTCATTCATAACTATATGATCTTATCTCCCAAGCAAATATTTCTTCTGCAATATTGTAATTTCATATTTTCATGGTTCCCATAATAGATATATTTCTGGACTAGAGATAAACATTAGTTATTGGCACACCACTCCTACAATTCCTTGTTGAACACAGATACCAAATAAAATAGAAAATTGAATATCACTGAGGTCAGTTTCCCAAAGATCTCACATGCTACTGAAGGATAAAATCCTCTGCATAAATGAGTTTAATCCATCTCCTGGTTCTATTAAATGTCATAAACAATTCCCCTGAAGGCCCAAACAGGTAATGTAAGCTAACTGTTCACAAAGCAATTTAATCTAAGCTCATTTTTATTATCAAATTGTAAAGGGGTCTCCTTTTTCAATGTACTGATATAACTTGCCTTAATTAAAATATATGCCCATAAGGATATGATACATATGTGTGCTGTGAAATGGCATGCAAGAATAGAAATGTTTTTAGATGTGTACCTACTGTGTACTAAATACTGTGCAGATATTTTGTGATATAATTTCACTTAATCTATATAACATCTAAGCAAATTAGATATACCTTGTTTCACATTTTACCACAGAGTAAACTGAAGTTTATTTGCCCAAGAAAGTTTACAGAGTTGGAGAGTGACACAGATGGATCTCAAACTCACAATTTGCTGTACACAATCATTCCTTCTCCATTATATATGCTTTGTTTAGGATTTGGTACAGAATCTGTGAAATTTTGTGTCTTCATTGTATTTTGAACACTTTGTTTTCACTAAATTTTCTCTTTAACAATTTCATACCTGTATATATAATGCCATACAATTACTCTAATCCCTCATGTTCTTTTAGTTATTTCCCACCCATGTTAACACCCCTGACCATCCATACAAACACCCCTTCCCGAAAATGATGTCTCTTTTTATTGAAGTTTTTTTCATAGGATCGTACATTCCCCATACTCCAACTCCTTCCAGATACTCTCCATATACTCAACTCTCTTCCCCTAAAAACAAAGAAAAATAAAAAACTAATAAACAATAAAGAAAGACATACAGAATATTTCTTAAATCACAAAATCAGAAACTAAAATATATAAGCAAAACAGCAATGAGATATTTTTAAAAGCCCAAGTAAAATGAGTCAAAATGTTTTTGACTGCATCCTTGATTTCATTTTGTGTTGAGAAACTATAATTGGGCATGGGGCCTATCCTTATGTGTAATTACTAAACCCAATCAAGATCCGTTGCTCCATCAGAGAAAACTACTTTTTCTTTTGTCAGCTGGCATCAGTAACAGAGAGCTTCTTAGTTAGGTGTGGGAGATGGTGGCTACTTTTCCTTCTCAGTGATGGGACCCTATCTGGCATGAATCTGTGCAGGCACTATGCATGCTGTCACAATCTCTGTGTGGCACATGTGTATCAGTCCAGTTGAGCCTAGAAGACACTATTTCTCATCCATCATCTCCAGTTTTTACAAGCTTTCTGTTTCCTCTTCTGCATAGACCTCTGAGTTTGGGTGGAGGGATTTGCTGAAGAAGTTGCATGTAAGACTGAATGCTCCAAAGTCTCCCACTCTCTGCTATAATGTTCAGTTGTGGGTTCCTTTGTTGGTACTCATTTACTTAAAAAAAAGAATCATTGTTGTTGATGCCTGAACAAGGCACTCATCTATGTGTATAGCAGAATGTCATTAGGAGTCATTTTATTGCTGATATTTTTTTAAAGAATATTAGTATTTGGTTTTCCCCTAGGCCCATGACCTATGCAGTCTCAGATTCTTGACCAGTCTAGCATGGGTCCCATCTCACGTATTGACTGTTAAATCCAACCAGAGGATGGTTGATTACTCCACAAAATTTGTGCCTCCATTGTACCTGCATACTTCAAAAGCCAGTGATAGGTTTTTATGGATGGATTGAATATTATATTTCTTCTCTGGTAGCATGCAGACTACCTTTCAGTACCATGACTGCCTGTTAGTAGGGGTGAAACCTATAATTAGGAAAATATTGATTTTTCTGTGCTTAATGAGATATACAAGTGCTGTCTTCAACTACAAGGCCTTACCATCAATGATGTATTTTCACTTTATTTTGATCAACTGAGTTTAATTAAAGTTGTCTCTGTGACAGTGGGATTGGAAGAATCAATTGGAGCCTGGTGATCTTACCAATGGGTATAAAACTAAAGACAATGGCTTTTCTTCTCCTGACTCTTTCAGTAGCCAATAGTTCATTAAGGATGGGTAGGGCTCCATGACTGATGATTGCCAATGTCAGTATTTTGTAGGCTCTATTATAGATTACCATAGCTGCTGTGAGTTAATATTTTAATAGTTCTGTCATCTCAGAAGATAACATTACGTAACCTTCCCTAATTTTCATTTTATATTGGTCAGTGTTCTCTAAAATAATATAACAAATATACATATATATAATCAGTTTTCTTCAAAATAGTATCAACAGATGAAACACACTTGAAACATGGAGAACATGGTAGTTGTTTTGATCTAGGTTACTATCAGAAAAATATTGCTCACATTTGGGTTGGGTCTTCCCTTATCAATTAAGGCAATTATGACAATTGGTCAATAATAGCTCTCTCTACTCAGATGTTTCTAATTTGTTGCAAGTTGACATTGAAATTAACAGTCACAATCTTTCCATTGTCAACTTGACACACAAACATGCCATTTTAAAAACCATAACCTTCCACTCCTAGAGCCCCAGTTCACATTTTATTACATAATGTAAACCATTATAAATTTTTAAATTATTTGATAAATTTAAAATAAAATTTAAAAGTATGAAGTCTACTTTAAATAGGTCTCCCAAATTCTTAAAAATCCCAGTACTTTAAAAGTCTTAAGTTTCTTGAACATTGAAAAGTTTCTGTATCCCAGTAAGCCTCTCTGCTAATGCAGCAATCCAAATCATACCAAATCAAACTGAGAGGATTGAAGTGGAGCTTCCACTAGAGCATTCCAGACTCTTTAGGTATATGGATGCCAGGGGTTGGGGTGGAGCTTCCACCAAAATATTCCAGACTCTTTGGGTATATGGATGCCAGGTGCTGGGGCAGAGCTTCCACCAGAACAACAATAAGTTCCTACGAATATAAAAACCAAATTATGTACTTCCATAATAGTACCAAGTAAGTCAGTATTTTTATTGCGAAAGAGAAAAAAATAGACCACCAGACCAAAGCAAATCAAATCTAACGGAGCAAATGTCCAAATTTCCATCACCCAAGACTTGGAATGTCACCTTCTTGGCTCCAAAAAGCTTGAGGAGAAAAACACCTTAAGCAATGCTCACTCTTCTAATGTCCCATAATGTAACTATGATGGTACCGATTTACAACACTTTTCTACTAAAGTTATCTCAATTGGTGTTATGTTATATAATAAAAAACCCACAAGTATCTACTTAATGTATGGCCAAGCCTATTTTTAACAAACATGACAAAAACATTTTTTTTCCAGTTACAATCCTCATGTCTGTAGCTGGTCATGTGCCCTTAGCTAATATTTATTACTACCTTCCTCTACTATCCAATCCATTCTGTATTTCCTTCACCTTCACCAAGCACTTCTTGGTCTTGGTTCTTTTTCTCACGGGTGAATCATACACTCATCCTTGAAAAGTCTTTTGTTGTTGTTGTTGTTGTTGTTTTTGTTTTGTCACCATGGTTGTGTTGTATTGTTTGCAGTTTACAACTGACCTTAACCACAGGACAAGGTAACATCAAAAATTGTCCTAAAGGTTCTACTGCATGCTAGACACTTTTTTTTTAACCTCAATTTTGGAGAAGCAGTCTAATTCCACTTTACCCCAGTAGTCTGTATCAATCACATCTAGTATTGTTATTCATTTGTTAACCAGTTCACTCAATGACATCAAGAGTCCAAAATAACAGGAGGAAGTTCTAGTTTCCAGCCACTGACCTCTGGGCAGAAGTATTTATCCCCCTGGAACCCAATTGCCTAGGTCCCTATACCATAATGTTGTGGGAACAGGAACCAAAAACTTTTCTAGTGGATCAATAGAGGTGGCAGCAAGTGACACTATTCCCATTCTCACCCCTTGGCTCCTGGAACCTTGAATCCTGGCTATAGGAGAAAGAGTATCATATATTAGACACTGGATCAAAATTATCTATCAGTGTTTTGCATTCTTTGTCTGGAAGTTCTAAGTTACCCTCTTTAAGGACCATTACCATAAGCTTGATAATATTTTGAAGGGACATGCTGTTTTGCTTTATGCGTGTATGCATTATTTTTGTTCTGCACTGTGACTTGCACATCTGGAATCAGTATATTTGTTTAGGTTTTCTTCCATTTCCCTTCTTTCTTTCTTTCGAGTCACTTTTCTTTTTTCATTTGAGGCATCTGCAACATTCAAGAGAAGTCTGATTCATAGCAAGGTTGGCAAGCTGTTTGCCTTTGTGAACCTGGTACTCTGGACCACAGGCTCTATCCTGAGCCTTCCTATGAAACGTCAGCTACTGCCTGCAGTGTCAACACATCTCTGGCTACTCCTCACCTCCACTGTCCTCTTACGTGGTTCTCTATACCTAAGCACTCGACCTTGAATCAGACTAGACCCACTCCTGCTTTGAAAGCCTTTGTTGTGGATTTTGAATATCAGACAACCTACCTTCATTCAGCTGTAGCCTGTTCTCTGCTTCTTTGGTCTCTGTTGCATGTTCTGAGCTGCATGTTAGAGCTCTCTTCCCTCAGAAAGCACTGCACTCTCGGTTCTTCTCCAGCATCCCCTGTATATTGTGGGACTCCTACTGATTTCTTCCCTTATCTTAACCATGACAAGATAAGATAAAAACACAGGGCACTGGATTTTTAAATTCAGTGAATTGAAATTTACAACCAAAGCTGTGTGCTTTTAGGAAAATTGTGTATAAATGCTGTTTTGATTTTTTTAAGAGAAAAATACAATGCCAAGATGTCATTTCATTAAATCAAATACCGTTTTTCTCATTGCTTCACATTACAGTTACAGCAGCTTCATCATCACCGTTCACAAATCTTCAACAGAAAATTATTGTAAACGTTTTACTTTAAATTTCTTAGTATTAGGCTTGAAGTCTCTGTACAGATAAAGAAACCAATGCATGGATGCTGTGTGTGCTTAGATGTGTGTATTGAGATGTGAAACACTTTGGAAAATTGAACAATCTGTTTTGTAATGTGAAGAGCCATCAGCTAATTGAATTTTCATATATGACTCATTTTTGTTCTTTCTTGTTGTTTTTCTAAATAGAGTCTGCTTGAAATAGCATGGAGTACAATGGAGAAATCAGTCTGGAGTAAATGAAATGTTACTTCAGTTGTTTTTGAAGGATTATCATCATTGGCCTGGTACTGTAAGGAATCTGCATTTACTTTGTGCTTCTTTCAGGAATTTAAAGCAGATTCTCAGTGAGTTAATTAAAAAGGAATATCCTTTTCATAGCTACTCTTTACTCTTCCTCAAACTCAGCCTCCCACAATGTTAACCAAATTGTAAAACAGCAAAAGGCTTTCACTACTGAATTTCTTGTTCTAATTAGGCCCAGAGTATTTTCTTGTCCATGTAAATGGCTTACATATGCAAGCTCCAATTCAGTAGGTTTAAATTAAAGAACATGGATGTAAATATAGGGTAAAATTTGCTACACTGTGGACTACTTTTCTATTTCTCAGTCTTATACACAGCAAACACACATGCACAAATTCCACAAAAGAAACAGAAAGGAAGGAAGGAAGGAAGAAAGAAAGAAAGAAAGAAAGAAAGAAAGAANNAAAGAAAGAAAGAAAGAAAGAAAGAAAGAAAGAAAGAAAGAAAGAAAGAGAGATGCAAAGCATATTTTTATAAATATTCTGGGAAAATTACTTTGATTGGCTTATATTGTTAATTATGTAACTGGGTTTTTGTGACAGTTTTCAAAGACTGAAGGTACATCCAGACAAGGAGGTTCAGAATGGTAGTTTAAATTAAATCGCCCCTGTAATGCTGGTTCAAAGAAATGGAGGGCCTTGGCACATGTTCTATGTTAAGACAATCTGGGGTTTATTAGTGATATTTCAGGTATGTTGAAGTAATGTATTTTAGTGATGTCATCTGTTTAGCTCTAATTAAACAGCATTATAATATAACATGAGGCACAGTGTTCTTGTGTTGCTCATTTTCAGCCCACAGCTAGAAGTAATAAACAAATAAGGTAAACTTAGAGGTAAATAAGTATGTTCGTATGGATAGGAACTTTTAAATAAAGCAAAACAAGAATTTATCATCATATGTTTTTCCAATAAAAGTAATTTGTAAGCAAATGATTTTTTTCTAATAAAAATTCTCTGTCATTCTTATATGGATCATTTCCTTTGCTTTTATTTGCAAATGTGATTGTCCATGCAAAGAAGAATGAAATCTTTTATTTTAATATTAAGTATGGAAGTCCCTCTTCTGGCGATTAAGTAAACTATTTCATATCTTTTAATTCATAAAATTCTAGGACTATAAAGTAAGAAAAATTTGTACATGCATAGCCAATTTATGTACAATTCCAAAGTCTATAGTTAATAATACCAATTGTGATGCAAGAAAGCAAAGGTAAGACTAATAAGTAAATACTAGAAGAAGTGTTTGTGTTGGAATGGTTTTATTGTCAGCTTTATAACAGTAAACCCATGGTGCTTTAATTCCTCTATTTCATCTTAAGTTACTATTACCAGAACTCAAAATATAAACAAAAAGTAAAAGGGAAAATAAATGAAGAGTTTGGTGCCCTTAGACAATTCCAGCTATTTGTTGATTCAATTTCCTTACTTATATTTAATTTGTTTTTCTCTGTTGCTGGTGTTTTGAGCTGATAAATACAACTGTTAGACAACTAAAGAGGTATATGTATTTTATGGCATCCTTTGTGATAATTATGTTTTAAGTAGTTCCATTTTCTTTTATAAATAAACAGGTTAAGTGCCCTTTGGAAAATGTTCCGAATATTTTAGAAGTCTTAAAACATATACTCATGTTTCCTTTTCTGTGAAGTACTAATCATGATTGTATTCTATCACAGCTGTGCTAACTGTTATAATTCTGAGCACTAAAATACATTATAGATATATACACAAATAAATAAGAACAATTAAAGAAAATGTCAAGTTTTTATTCCGTTTTAAAAATTTCTTTTAATAAAAATAACATTTAAAAAAGTCGGGTAGAGTACTATAAAAGAAGAAGGCTGATCAATTGCTGTTGGATTATAATATACAGCTCAACCATTCTTTATTTTAGAAGATAAAATCTGAATGGCAGATAATAGAGGAAGCTAGAAATTCAACTTTATTCCTTAAAATGTCTTCTACACTTGCAGAAGTATCAATTTAGGTGAGATCTACACGTGAGGAAGCATTGGAAATGTTTTGGAATGTTTAAGATCCCATTGTGTTGACACTCTCAGCATCAATTGTGCAGCATAGCCTGGGAACGAGTGTAGCAGAATTGCTAAAATCAAGTCTCAGGTATGAAGAGGGACTTATTACACCCTAGTGATTACAATTTTCTCAAATGTGTAGAAACTCAACTGTCACTTACATAATGGCCATAACAGTGCCTTGCGACAGGAAATGGTATAAGAAAGCTTTTTTTTCTGTTGAATTTCACTTTGCAAATAACTAGTTGTTAATTCCCGTTCCTGGCTTGTGTTTAGTAATAAAGATAAATGGTCCCTTTCTCTGACACATGTGCTCATATCTTTCTTATTTTTATAATAAATTCTATAAAGTAATATTTGTTACAGATCAAAGAAATAAGCCCCATCATTTCTCTTCATTGATTATGCCCCTCCAAAAGACCTTAGCTTAATATAATCAGCGAACATTCTGATCATAGTCCAGTAGATGTTTTTCACGTTTATTTCTTTTGTCTTTGGGTGCTGAATTTTGTAGTAAAAGAAAGCATCAATCTCTAGGCAAAAAATCCAATGTTCTTGGATTCTAAATAGAATCTTAACTAGGACAGCATTTTATTTACATAAAACACCTACGGTATGTAGTCAGATTTCAATGTAAGTGTTCCTTTTACTATAGTACTTGATTGCTTTAGTCTGAGCTATTTTGGTGACTAGCATTTGATTTCTGAAGTGGATTAACAAATATGTCTAGTCAGGGAATTCTGCATTTTCTATAAGTCAGAAGTTTTCACAAAGAATGTAACATCCCAACATCATAAATCTCATAGTTTTATTTTTAAGGACTCATCCCTCTTGCCTTTGTTTAAGCACTTCCACAAATCTAGAATATCTCCATCTTCTTTATTTAGGTTCTGTCCGTCACTCCAAATAGCACCAAATGCAGTGTATACCTTGGACATTGTAGATACTCTCTCTTTTTATATGTGATTTTCTTTTTTAATATTCTAATATAATTACTTAATTTTCCCATTTTCTTTTCCTCCCTCCAAACCCACCCATGTATTCCCATATTTTTCTTTCAAATTCATCGTCTTTGTTTTTTCAGAAAAGGTGTTGTCTGCTCATTTATGGATCAGCCCTCATTAGACCACACATTTGATATTTTTAGACAAAAGTCCAAAGTAAATTTATGGGATTTCATAATAAGACTTTAACAACTTACTTTAATCTACTAATCATTATGTTCAAACATTGCAATTTGTTATCTAAGTTATATTTTAAAGTGTTTAACTTTGTGTATATTCTTCATACATTTGATAGGTCATCATATATATTTGATATCTGTCTTACATTAGGGTGGTACATTAAGCTCAAGATTTAGAAGCAGTTTTTGGTAAGTTTAAATTCTGATTTAGAAACATACTATATCTAGTAAGTTACACTCCCTTGTGTTTTTAATAAAATTTTAATGCCTATAAAGAAATCATACTATTGACAAAAATTTTTCAATAGATTTAAAAAGTTCTAGTTACTTATGAAAACTACCAATTTTGAATCATTTCAAGGACACTGGGTCACAACTGAGCACAGGTTCCTACTTTGGAAGGATATGCATTTGTAAGATGGGAATTAAATTTTTACCCCTATTGTAGAATTGCTCACTATTTCGCCCAAGTAGATACACAGTGGGGAAAAAAGTTATTAATCCTGGAAATCAAATTTTAACATATTTATATGTCTTTTTCTTGTAAAATACACACATAGATGTTAAAAATAGCAAGTATGATTCCCTCAAGTGGAGTTTTAGTGCATTAAAATTTGTTTTTCAATGTTGTTTTTAAAATGTTTGTCAGATTTCCAGATACTTCTGCAGTACTATTCCAAAAACTGTGATTCTCTATATCAGTACGTACAGAGAACCAGAGAAGATAAATACAAAATTCTGAAATCAGTGTAATAATAACAGAATTACTTAGCAAAATAGTAAAGTTTAAAGAATGAAGAGGCTTAATATGTTCATGTGATGAAAATAATTTTAGCTCTCCTCCTACTCCCTAAATATAACCAGAAGACACAAGAACTGAAGACTGGTGTACATTTCAAATGTGTATGTGTGTGCTGGGTGGGAGTGGGGTAGAAATAGAAACAAAGTAAAAAAGAGAAAAAGAAATGAAAAGGTGAACCTTCTAGGTATTTCACTTAGCTTGGTAATGAATTGGCTTTCACCTGTGTTGACAAAGAACACTTGAGTCTTTCTGGTCACTTGGTAGATCAAAGAGAATTAAGACAACACAGAAACTCAATTGTCAAATGTTTGATTTTTCTTCTCACATATGTATTTCAAAACAAAAACAGGCTTTCCAAATAGAGGAATTTGGTAAGTGTCATGTGTGCTGCAGCTACTCTGTTTCAAACTTCTGTTTAGATTGGATCCAAATGCTTTATTGACAGACATGGGCACATCCAAATAGTTACTTCGGGATGAAGTGATTCACACTGAAGTTTGACCCACAAGGGCAAGAGAACAGCAAAGTACCTTGGATAATACTAACAGACAGCTAACTCTCCTTTGCTCCAGATCATTTAGTTGAATAACAAAAAGCAAAAAACGAACAACAAAACAGATTTTCTGATAACTTCAAAGCATTCTTTCCTCAGCATGTATGCCAGTTTTCAAGACACAAGAATCTGAAGCCTATACATTTTATATTAAAAGGTAAGGAAACAATCTAAGCATTTAGTCTTTATTTTAGAAGTCTTCCACAAATCCAGATATACAAATATTTATTATAGGCAAGCAAGATTACTCAGTGGGAAGAAACTGAACCCCTCTGTACCCTAAGGTCAGTTTTTAGAAGCTAAATTTAGGAGTTAGAATGCAAGGAAGACCAACTGTGTTAGAAGCCATAATTTACTCATAAAATATGAATATGTGCACATAACATACATTGTCAAGCATGTGTTTATTCCCATTTCTTTACATCCTGCAGTCCAGAAAGTCTCCAGATTGTAAGAACATTTTGCTGGGTTTTTTTTGTTCAATTTAGAAACAAGCTGAGTTAACAATGTGTTTTACTGTGAAATATTTTAACAAAATTTTTGAAAGGTATGGTACTTTATATTTATGTATGGTACATAAATTATTTTTTAATCCTTATTGCAATATGGCACTTTAGAAGGAAGTAGCACTAAGAATGTAATATAAAACAAAATATCATTGTAATTATATTTTAATATTTTACCATATCACCCAAGCTGAAGCCCATATGAAGAGGGACAGATTTCTTTAAAATGATATTCAATACATGGATTTCTCTGTGTATGAAAAGAATTATCATCTTATAGACTGTACCATATAACCTTTCTTTGTATCCATTCTCTGTCTCCCTTTATAGAAGTACTGTTTTCCTTTTTCAAGTGAAAAAGAGACAGCCTTGAATTTTGAAGGATAGACCTCCATAAAACATATTGCAAATGAGCTTTCATATTACTGAAGTGAATAAATACTGCCTTTTATGTCATATATGTAATTCTGATTCTTTGAAAAAAAGTAAGAGTATTTTAGCAGTTGTCAATAATTGTAATGAGTGCCTTCTCACTGAACACAAGCCTATAATTTGGTGGTAGGAGATATGCTAATATTGTAAACCATAGTGTTATTTTTCCTTTACCTGTGGCAACAATAACCTTTGAATTACAGCTGTGCCATTAATCTCGGTCATTGCTCATTTTACCAAAAAATTATGATTTATAGACTGAAAGGAACATAATACTAATATGAAGTTTAATCTGAGACAAATAAAGGGATGCTTATTAAATAAGGTAACTTGACAGTAACTTTCTTTGTGAGGGTATATGGTATGAAGAAAGTATAATATATAAGAGAAACAATAGAAAATAGCAAAGCAGAATATTTTCACATGGCATGTGGTAAAGAGTGAGCCAGGTGCAAGTCCATTGTCCTTTCCTTGCATTGCAGCTTTTCGACAAGTATGCCCGGAAAATGACTTAGGAGTGAAAATGAGTACCTTTGCTTGAATACATGGTGTATATGTGTGTGTGTGTGTGTGTGTGTGTGTGTATTATTCAAAATAAAAAGTCAAATAGGAATACTAAACTAAACTAGTGTGGATGACACTTTGGAGACAACAAAGTCTATTTATTTTGCTTTATGAAGAATGAACTATCAATCTGTATTCACTTGGAAAATTCAACTTTCCTTTCTTCCCTCAAAAATGCTATTGACCATCTAAAGTATCCCTGAGAAATTTACTGAAACTTGACATTATTTTCTATATCTTAAGGGAGTTTAAAATAAGTAAAGAATTTATAACTGAATACTTTCTATATCGAAGGTAACTAAAGGACACACACATTGCTTCCATTTTACCTGTGCATATCAGATTCATTTTAGTTATATGGAGAGTAGTAGATTGGGGTTGGAGGGTAGAGAATGGGGGAGAAGGGAAAATGATCAACTAGAACAAATTATGTTTAAAACTGCCATAATGGAACTTAGTGCTTTTTATGCTAATGAAAACATAAAACTTAAGGAAATTATTGGATTCAATTTATTTACAAAGATAGGAGAGCATATTAATTAAATTTCTGGTTGCAAGTACAAGGTTTTCACTATACAAAATCACAAAAAATAGGAAATATAGGGAGAAATAATTTGTTTGCTTATAGTAAAACATTTCTGAGTGCTTTTTGTTTAAAGAAATATTAAAAGCAATTTTTTAAAACTCTTAGGTACAAAAATATTAACATTAAGTTTTGTATGTACTACTTATTGTTGGTATTTGAATTTTATGAATATCCTACAACAAAGGAATAAAGGAAAACAAACAT
This sequence comes from Bramus lutescens, assembly GCA_001685075.1. NCBI lineage: Eukaryota > Metazoa > Chordata > Mammalia > Rodentia > Cricetidae > Bramus > Bramus lutescens. The sequence goes on along the minus strand of LOEQ01008510.1, from coordinate 39,422 downwards.
TTTTAAATCATGAGTCTATTATCATCTATTCATTTGGTTGTAGGAGATAGGCAAATATTGCAAACCACGGCATTCTTTCCCCTTACCTGTAGCAGCAATAACTTTTGAATTATAGTTGTGCTGTAAGTCTGGATCATTGCTCATTTTACTATGAGAAATATTATATAAAGGCTCAAGGGATTGAATTATAAATTCATTTGTTTATTTGAAAACAATTTTTTTATATTCAGCTGTGCATGGCACTATTTAGGTTTTATGTGTCACATGAAGCTGACGATAGAAAAGTCTGTGAGTTTGAACAGCCCAAGATGCTTCTAAGTGCTGCAAAAACAAAAAGCACAAAACAGGGAACCTGCCATAATCGGTATATGTGATGAGATGGTTTTATATGACAATTACAATGATACACAACTGATTGTGCATGTGACACAAAAAGTTTTATTTTTATTTTCTAAGTAAAGAGAAGAGATGGAAAGTTCCTTTCCTTTTTCCCTCCTCTTTTTAATGAGAGATCTGATCAAAACAGCACACTTGTAAAGATTCAATTTCTTGCCCTATTTGTGGTACTGCATTAAACTAGCAAGGAGTCTGAAAGCAAACAGGCCACTTAGGAAGTAATTGTCATGTGAAGCATCAGAATGACAATGGTGCTGCCAGTGTACAAACATAGAAAGAAAAGTCAGCCAATTCCAGT